>JBBMKF010242067.1:0-16789 GCA_037834155.1 Curcuma caesia
AGTTGTCAGGCTCCGCGGACCCAACTGGACTTCCTGCCAGGGCTCAACCACCCTGGACTTCAGCTTGGTGTCTGGTTCTAAGTCTTTCGACCCTGCACACTTAGTAAAGAGGTTAAACCCACAACAAACCAAACTTTAACTTATTTGTCATTCATCAAAACTTGAGTTTGACCATTAGTGCAAACTGCACCAACACTACCTGTCTGACTCTGAGGGCAAAGAATTGGCACGACCGTGGAACTCAACTCACCTACAACCTTATCAAGCTTGACGAGTTCGATCGTTTATGGACCAACTCCCTCGAAGCTTCATCCTTATACAAATCATTGTAACATGTTCTGTCTCTAATGCATATGCTCTTTATAGGTCATTATTTTTCCCAACTTCTCTCGACTAGAAGTCATAGACGAGCAATATATTCTCCTAGTCTCGGACCAGTGGCGTCCATCGATAATTGCCCTTTCAGGGTTTAATCTCTTTATATTCCCTTGGTCTCGGACCAGCGGTGTCCATTGGCAATTACCCTTTTCAGGATCTAATCTCTTTATATTCCCCTGGTCTCGGACCAGCTGCGTCCATCGGCAATTACCCTTTTCAAGGTCCAATCTCTTTATATATTCCCCTGGTCTCGGACCAGTGGTGTCCATCGGCAATTACCCTTTTCAAGGTCCAATCTCTTTATATATTCCACTGGTCTCGGACCAATGGCGGCCATCAGTAATTGTCCTTTTCAGGACCCAACCTTTTCCGATTTAGAAATCACAGATCGAATATATTCTCCCTGTCGGCCCATAGTATCCCATCGACAATTACGGTTTAGTGGAAGATATATATTTTCAATTTCGGAATTCTTGATCTTGGTTGTAGTGTTCCTGCTCTTTAGGGTTATATATCCCTTGAGTTCTTAGCTTGGCTGGCATGTGGAGTTCATGTGAAAACCTCTAGCTCTGGATTATTATCCAAGTGACACTCCATCCCGCAATTCAGCTATGTTGGTTTTATATTAATTTTTCTTTAACGTATAGTGGATAAGATGTTTTATTCTATATACAAAACTATACACCACATACAGTTACTCCCCTCTCCTCACTGACTCGGATAGCTCCACCCATACCCTACCTATATCCAAAAAGTCCAGTGAGGTCTCAGGAGGCATCAAGCCAGCCTGATATACCTACTTCAGAGCGCCCTCGAAGCCATACTCCAGCATCCTGGCTGACTTAAGTTGTAACATATCTTGAAACTCCTCTGATTTAAGTCATGCCTCCTTCCAAACCGTCCAGCGTGTCTCCTCATCACGCTTATAAGCCTCGACTATTTCCAACTCTGCTTTTAGGTGTTCCTGTTCCGCCCTGGCTTTGATAACCTGCTCCTTGGCTTGTAGTAGTTGTTGAGTGGCCACGGTAACACTCTACTCGGCTTGTAGCATTAGTTGAGTGACTTTATCCATTTGAGCCCTCATGATCCTCTCTGTCGTTGCCACCCTCTCCTCGGCCTCTTTTAACAAGCGTTCATACGCCTGTCGCTCGGTTTAAGCCACCCTTAACTCGGCCTCTAGTGCCTCTGCAGGTCGGGAGGTCATAGCCTTGAGCTCTGTAATCCTCTCCCTTCCCAGTAGCAATTGCTGGGTGATGAATGTGGGTATGTGTTGTGGGATTGTTTTATTTATATATTTTTATTTTCTTATTTATTATCACTCATACTCATCAAAATTATTTATTTATTTATTTTTCAAACCCTTAACTATCGCCTAAAGTGGTACAGAGAGATCTGGGTCGTCTCTCTTGGACTCAATGATAGGAAGTTCTTCTAGACCTTTGGTGCAGAGGTTTTATTCATCCTAACTATTTGCCGAACCTAATTATTTAACTTACAACCATGATTTACACTAACGAACAACAACCAACAATCATATTTACAAGAGCACACAAATCAAAGAATTATTTGTCATATTACAACAACATAGAGATCACAAATCCAATAATTTATTAGATAAATCACATTTATTAACATGAGTCAATGTACAAGATAAATCCCAACATACAACATGACACCACATACACACTAACCATACACAACGAAAAATCTATGTACAATCTAACAATATGATACAATCCTAACAAAAGATCACTACAATTGAATCAATTAGAACCACACAAACCTAAACAAGAACAATAGCATACATCTTATACATATCAAGCAACCTTTACACAAATTACTGTACAATTTAATTACAGGATCAATGAATTGGTTAGTCACTACAACCATCATACAACCTGAACTCTACTTCCCATATACAATAAGCCATACTTCCCTAAGTACAACAAAGTTACAAATAATTACAAAATGAAAATAAACTCTAATACATATAACAAATTAATCCACACAAGTTGTACACTAATCACAAGGAATTTATACAACTCAAACATTCTATACAATCATTGTACAAGGCATACAACACATAATTTAGAACATGCTACCCTAATACAACATGTATTATCAATAAATGAACCCTTTATTAGAATCAAATTCAAATACAATGTTTATTGACTATTTACAAGGATCACAGCATATGAAAATCTTCAATCAAAGCACACACGTTTAAACAACTATGCATATAGAATTCATCAAGCTATGCACACAGATAACCAAGATTCGATGCTCTACCCAACATATAGCCGAACAGAGCTGATCAAACACAAATAAAGGGATTGCAATGTAAACATGGAACCGAATAGGGGATTTGCACTGTAACCACAAAATTGAACAGGGAATTTCAATTAGAGTTTAGTCATGCTAGGGTTAGGGTTAGGTTTCCTTCCCTTTCGGTTCGGAATAGAGGACAGGGGAGGGGATGCGGAAGTGGTTGGATAGCCCGAATCAGCTTAGAGGAGAGGAGATCAGCACCAATTAAGTTGATTCATGCCAACAGAACGGAAGAACGTCGTCGGAATTCCAACGAGCTCAAGTCGGGGAAGACCGCAAGTGTCGGCCACTACTCAGTTCTCTCCCTGCTGCAAACCACAGACATGATTAGAACCAAAACAGAGACTTACCTCGCATCCTCGGTGGATGAGACGGTCGAAGCACAACCCGACAATCTCGTGCTGAACTCCGGTGGATGCGTATAGACAGCGAGCTCCGCCGGGCACTCCGCTCACGCCGACATTCGCTGCTGTGTGGGAAGCCGACAGCCGCCAATCGACGGGCACTCCGCTCACAACGACAGATCCGCAGCTGTCGGGGATAAAGAAACCAATCGTCGAGCACTCCGCTCACGGCGACGGCTCCTGTGCTGGCGTCGGCATTCGTCGTCCGTAGAGGTTGTCGGTCGCCACTCTGTTGCTGATCGGAGAGGAAGGTGACGGAGAAGGCTGTGGATGGGCGAAGGATGGACGGGAACTCGGCAGATCGGTGAGGTGGAGACAAAGGAAAATTACGACGGAGAGAAATGAGAAGCTTCCATCGCGGTTGACCCCGCCATCGTTCGAACCCTAATCTCTGCTTTTATCCCATTTCAAAACCGACGGAGCCAAATTGAATTTAGCTCAGTCAAATAAGTTTGGGTTGAATCAATTTAGATTTGGGCTGAGCTAGATTGAATTTGGGCTGATCTTGTGATTTGGGATGGGCTTGTTATTAGGGCTAGCTGAATCACTTTTAATTTAAATTAGTTCAAACTCAAATTTGAGTCAAATTTCAATTCAAGCTGAGTCAATGTGATTTCTAATTCGATCCCAACTCGAACCACATTAATTTTTCTTACAATTGAGCCCTCCAATTATCATTATCTTCATTCTAATTCCTATAAAAAAAATTAAAGATGAAAATTAATATCCATAAATACCTAAAAATAATGAAAAAATAGAATGAAGACTACAAATTAACCAAAGATAAAAAATAAGCTAAAAGTCCAATTTATGATATGAAATGCGATCAAACTGGTCCAATCTCACCCTAATTTACTCGGTAAAAATGTTAGTTATCACTGGGAAAGAAAGGGTAAGCGACCGTGCAGCGCCAGGTGCATAGCCCATAGCTGTAAGATTAGTCACTGTTAGAAGATATACATATCACATTTAATATACATATGTCCCTTACCGTCAGTAGGGTGGGTCATCCGACTCAGTCCCAGGATGTCAATATTTTGGTACGCTTCTAAAGCGAGAGATGCCACCATCTGAGCCAAACGTCTCATCCTCTCGCTTCTATCGGTCGGTGAAGATGACTGCGTCTCTGGTTCCGCAGCTGGGCTGTCTCAATAGATGATTCAGCTCGATCTGCTCCAGCCTCAACACGAACCTCTACAGCCTCAACATGAACCTCCGCAGTCTCGACATGAACCTCCGAAGGGTTGAGAGCAGTCCATGAGATTACGGAGGCTGATCCCTCCCTAGGAGTCGATTGACTCGACGGGCCAGGCTCGGAAGACTCCCCTACCCTAGCTTTCTTTTTCGCCCTCTCACAACTGGTCGTTCCCCTCGGCCTCGAGGGTCTGATAGGTGTAGACTCCGATGGGGCATCCTCTAAGGCGCTTGGGGTCACTAACGCCTTGAGGGTCGTCTATCCCACTTGAGATATTTATTCACTAACGCGTCCATCCAAATAACCTCTGCAAAACCAAAAGAAAACTTAGTTAGTTATCACACCCATAATATCAATACAAACACTTACCGAATGGTATGGATAAATTAGCCACTATAGGACTCAGACACCCTTGATATAGCAAACCTTCTTCATTCACCAGTTTATTTACGTCGAACTTTAAACCCTTTAACAGCTGGGCAACCTCAATAAAAGTCTATTCTTTCTTGTAGGATATTAAGGGGGTTGACTCGGCAACTCTGACTGCCACCCACTTGAAAAATATACAGGACTCGAGGGTTTAAGATAGAAAAATCTTGACTTCCACCCCTAACGAGAAGGCGGATAGTGGTCTAAAAAATTATAACTGGGTCTAGCATTAAAATAAAAAATGTTCTCTTCTATTCTCTTCAGAAAAAAGGAAAAATGGAAGAAAATAGGATTAAGGGGAATACGATAAACTTTAAACACTAGGGATACACCACAAAGGAATCGATAGGAATTGGGAGTCAGTTGTGAAAGAAAAATACAAAAGTAAGCAGTGATGTCTTGAAAAAATTACGGAATAGGAAATCACAAACCCCCTATTAATTGATCATAAAAAAAGGTGATAAAATCGGATGGTGGACTATGCGGTCGTTGATAGGATTGTGGTACCCTCACTATATGATTATCAGGAACTCCGAGGACTACCCTCAACTCTTCTTGATTTTCACGAGAAAAAAGAGATTGAATTGACTCATACCAAGCCATAACCCTACGTAGGACAAAAGGACAGAACTGGAACTTACTATAAGAAATCGAGTTTTGACTGCTTGTGTATAGAAGGAAGGAACTCATCATGAAGAACAGAGGAGAAGTGGGGAGTGAAGCCATGAGTTGTGAACAATGACCGAGTCGTGAGCCTTATTTATAAACTTGACAAACGAATCCTTAACCCTCCGATCACGCAGGAATACGCACGTGACACAGTGCTGAAAATTCAGCCGCCACACGCCAATCTCTGTTGATCTCCACAGAGCTGACACACACCTCTGCTGATCTCCACACCTCAGAGGTCAGCTGACACACGCCTCTGCCGATCTCCATCGAGCTCCACACCTCTGCTGATCTTCACACCTCAAAGGTCAGCTGGCACACCTCTGCTGATCTCCACACCTCATAGATCAGCTGACACACATCTCTGTCGAGCTCCACACCTCTGTTGATCTCACACCTCAGAGGTTAGCTGACACACGCCTCTGCCGAGCTCCACGCCTCTGCCGATCTCGAGCCCCACACCTCTGCTGTCACGCGCGCACGCGAGCAAGCTCCACACCTCTGTCGGCAATGGGACGCGCGCGAGCTGAGGGAGATCGGGATAACGCTGAGAGTTCAGCTGACACGCGTAAACAGGTGAGCTCGGCACTGTCCCATGCGGCACGCTGCCGAGCTCGCGGGCAAACTCAGAAGCCACATGGCAGGTCGGTGGTAGCGGCGCGTCGACAAACTCAGTTTGCTCGCACTGTACGCGGGCGCAACAAGGCTCGGGTAGGTGGCAAGGCGAAGGTGGCTGTCGATTGCTGAGCAGTTGGCAGTCGACTCGGCGGCCTCCTGGCGGCACTCGTCGGGCACAAGGGCACAGAAGAGAAGATGGAGGAGGAATACAGTGATATGCGAGATTTGATTGGTTGGGGCTTTTCGAAGCAATTAGGGATTGAAGTAGGAAGGCGACGGCATTCTCTTCACCCCTTTTGCTTTAGCAGAAGGGGCCATCAGTGGTCATTAATTAAAATTCATTTAATTTGCTAGCATGTTGCATTTTGGTTAAAAGGAGGGATTCGAAAGAAAAGAAAGGATAGAAAAATAGGAAGTTAGGTTTAAGAGATGCAGTAGAAAGAAGAATGAAGAAAATAAAAGAAGAAAAGAAATAAGAATAGAATGAGGTTCGCTTTAATAGATGAGATCACAAGGCATCCTAAGCTAGGTTCGGAGCTTTGAAAAAAAACAAAGGTTAAGAGGAAATAATAAAATAGAGAGGAAAAGTGAGTATGGAGGGTTAACATACAATAGAATTATGTAGAGCTATCGGTTTAGTTGAAGATCGACGATAGGTAAACGTTGTTGGTTAAATCAAGTAGGGCATCACGTGGGGAATGCAGCTTGGGAGTGTGTGCGAGTGGAGGATCTGGTGGTAATAAACTCAGGCTTGCTGTTTTAACCAGAAACCTAGGAACTCAGCACTTCGACACAGGCTCGATGGCACACATACAGGAGTTTTTCAAGAACTAAATAGGAAGAACCGGCAAAAGAGCTTGATAAAAATATATATATATATTACACCTGTTCATACACATGTCTAGTCGTATTCTCCTCTCCGGGAAGACTCGGGCAACTCGGTCCAGATTTTATCTATGTCTAAGAAATCCAAAGAAGTTCCTGGAGGAAATAACCTAGCCCGGTGTTTAGAGCGCCCTTAAAACCATACTGAAGCATCCTCGCAGCCTTAGCGTGAAAACTATCTAAATATTCCGTAGAACACAACCACTGTGCTTTTCTTCCCGACCAACGGAGCTCTTCGTCAGCCTTATAGGTAGCCAACACTGCTTGACTTTTCTTTAGGTCGGCTCAGGCTTCTTCTAGGGTTGACTCTAATACCCGCTGACCCTCAATGGCATCTTCTGCCTGCTTCTAGAAAATCTTTGACTCTAATACTTGGTGCAGCTGGGCATCCCAATCAAGTAGTTGGTCTTGAGCCTGATTAATGTGGGCTTCTTGTTGCTCAATCAGAGCAACCAGACTACTTACTTCTTGTTGAGCTTCTTGCAATACAAGAAGCTTCTGTTCCTTGACTTGCCCGAACTCTTCCTGGTAATGAGCCAAGCTAATCCGTTGTTCCTCCACTTCCAGCCGGCTCTTCACTAGGTCGGCCTTCAAATCTTCTACTTCGGGCATTGGTTGTGCCCCTTGAGTTTCATACCCTCTTATTCGCCTCTCCATCGATTGGAGTTCTCGATATAGGCGGGGCAATCTATTGTGTAGTTCCAAATGTTCAGACCACAGCTGCAAGAAAAACAACATTAGCTGTCAGAACTTTAGAAATGAACAACAATCAAAAAATCACATTACCTTCACCATGTTAACGTTCATACGGCTACTTAGGGTTAGAGTATCCACAGTCTTGTAGCCTTCAGGCCCACGGAGGGCCCGAATCTTGTTCATAATACCCCACCCCTCGGGACGAGGGTCCACAAGATTTTGATCCCAGGCATCAAACTCCGGGTCTGACGTCGATGGAGTAGCAGACCTGATTGTCGAAGATGGAGATACGACTGAGGGTGACACGGTTGTAGGCGGAGGCGCACTTGAGACAGCAGTCGGCTCGACCTCCCGTTCGGTGATAGGGACTTGGGCTGCGGTTCATAAGGGATCGGGAGCCACACCTCCCTCAGAACTTGGGTTGGTTGGTTGGATCGACTCCGGCGCAGTAGACTTTGATGAAGGGGGAGTCGGGTTGGTAGCCTCGGGTGCCATCTCAAGGTTCGAAGTGGAGCTCTCAACAGCACTGGCTTTCTTCTTCACCTGTTCTACTCGAGTCGGTGATTTGATTGACTACTCTTCTTCTTGGGACGAGATGCCGGCAGCCTCATCACTCCCACGGGTACCACCAATGCCAACGGAGGGACATTCTCCAATACTGCCTCTTGACTTCGTTGGTCTTCCTTAACAATATCTAGTAAGGCGCTTGACTCCATGGCTCCTTTATAGTCGGGATCTGGTCTTCCGACTTCCAGACATTTGGCACCTTGATTTCTGACTTTCGGGGTTTCCTCGGACGCGGCTGGAGTCATTAAGGACTCGAGTGTCGCTCAGTCCCACTTCAAATATTTATTGATCGAGACATTCATCCAAACTTCTTCTGCAGTAGACATAACCTTCACTTAGCTATCACAAGTACTCATTATAACTTATTTACTTACCAAGTGGTAGAGGCAGATCCGTCTCTATGGGACTGAGTCTTCCTCGATACAGTAACTCTTCCTCACTCACTAACTTTTGGACGTTAAATTTGAGATCTTTTAGCAGCTCGACTACCTCTATGTAGACATGTTCTTTCTTGTATGATGGGAGAAGGGGTGGACTTGATAGCTCAGACTGCCATTCGCTTGGAAAGTTCATTGAACTCGGGCCACTCACAAAAAATAATCGCGACTTCCAGCCTTTGTGGGAAGTCAGATATTTATCTAGGAAGCTGCACCCGGATCTCGCTATAAAATAAAATACACCTTCCTCCATCTTCTTTGGGTAAAAGAAGAAATGGAAGAAAGAATGGCCTAATGGAATCTGATACACTTGAAATACTAAGGACACACCACACAACAGTCGAAAGGAATTGGGAATTAGCTGATGTAAGGGAATATGAAAATAAGTAGAGACCTCTTGAAAAAACTTAGGGATGGGAAATCTAAGACCACCTACTAGTTGACTATGGAAAAAGGTTATAAAACTGGCAGGGGGGTTATGGGGCCTCTGGTCTAGTTTTGTTACCCTAACCTTAAAGTCCTCCAGGATTCTGAAGGTAGCCCGCATCTCGCTTCTGAACTCACGGGTGACGATGGATTAGATAGACTCATACCAAGGGGAAGAAGACGAGCTAGCCATCTCCATGTCTTGCGAAGGGGGAAGGAAGACAAAAAGAGAACGGCAGGACTTACACAAGGCCGAAGTTGTAGTAGAGACGGAAGTAGTCGAGAGGAAGCGAAGGCACGAAAGCAACAACTACAGATGGCTTCGCGTCTGTGCCCCCTCGTCCTCTATATATAGTGGATAGAAGGAGTACTAGCCGCCAGATGTGATGACATGTGAACAGGAGGGAGGTCATGCGAACCATTCGAGGAGGAATGCAATCTGCAGTGTATCTTTGTCCTTAATGGAGGCGTGTGAACGTCTCATCAGCCATCTCATCCCATTGGTGTGCCTCAGTTTTGTCAGGTGCTCTGTGAGCCGTGTGAACCATTCATCATAGAATGGCCTGACACCTAAGCCAACCTAGACTATTTCTCCACCTCTAACTCAGTAACCGTATTGTCATTTGTCATGAACTCAGTCTAGTCAGTCGACTGGTCCGCTCCTTCGACTAGACTTGAGGGGAGACCAATGTTATGGGTATTATGATCTGGCCCGCAAAGACCAATCGTAGAATGAGACCCGTCAGATAAAGGAAGGGGACTTGTCCAAACACATGGCACATATAGAGGGAGACCCGATTGTTACGGTTGACTTGATTGGTTGATTGGACTTAATCAGACCCATTCAACTCATTCATAATTCCTACTCAACCACTCGAATCCTGATCCGTCTTCTTTTCTTTGTCAATCAAATCCTCTGATCATCTTATCTGGTGGTCACAATCCAATCCAATCTGTCACACCATCGCCGTCCAGCAATTATGAAGCAATACAGTTTAATGACATGTAGCTACGACGGGGAGGAGACATTCCGTCTGAATGATCGCAGATGATCACAACAGGATATTCTCCAGATCCTGACAATGATCACGGCAGGATATTCTTCCTGACAAGATATCTCAGATAATATTATCCTTAATAACGAAAGGCAGTTCCTCTGACAAAATCTATCGTGCTGATATTTTTGTTAATTACAAGCAGGTATAATTCTCTTCCCTCACTGTCTATATAAACCCCAGATATTACATGCACATGTATGCAAGACAAAACACAATTACTTCTTCCTTACTGCAACAGTTTTTCTTCCTCCCGGTACTGACTTGAGCGTCGGAGTGGTCGAACCAGAGACACCCTTGGCCTTCCTTCTCACGGTGTTGGTGTTCGTAGGTCCCAGAGTTCGTCATCTTCTTCCTCTCCATGATGTAGACCGTGGTGTTGCATGGCGGGTGACACGTTTATCAAGCGATCTCAACAGGAACAGGAACTATGAACCCAAGAGAAAGAGAAAGAGAAAGTAAAATTTTAAAGGATAAATGGTGGCTTTAAATCCAAAATAATTTTTTTATAAAATAAAAATATTTTTTAATTTTGAATCTGTAATTAAATAATTTTATAAATTTATGTATTTAACAAGATAAAAAAATATAATCATGCGTGTTGATGAAAATATGTTAATATTTATAGGAAATAAAATGACTACAATCATAAAACTTAAAAACCAGTTGAATTTATAAATATTTATGGAAAACTAATTTTATAACCAAGACTAACAGTCCGATAAATAAAATTTTAAAATTTATAAAATAAAGAATAATCATATTAATAATGGCAAAATAAATTACACTTAATTAATATTTATAACATACAGTTTTTATAATTCTATAAATTATTTAAAATACTAACAATGATAATCTCGTTAAAGGATAATTCTAAAAAATTCATTTAAGGCCCTTTTTATTTAAAAAAAAAGAAAAAAAAAGAGGCACCCATGATTTCAAGAATTAGGCGCTCTTTTGATTTTTTTAATTTCAATTTTAAATTGAAACTGGACAAAAAATTAAATATTAATTTCTTTCTGTTAAATAGTATTACAATATATATATATCTAATAACCCAAAATTAACTTATAAAAAGTAAAAATTAGTAATTTTGTTATGGCAAATTAAACAGATTATTGGATCATTAGAAGGACTAAGCGGACTGTTAATATTTTCTAGTTAAAATCTGTTGCTGTGGCTGGGAAGAAATAGTCACGTGTATTTCACGTGACTGGCACGTGAAATCACACGGCTCACAAGGAGATGGACCCGTCGACGGCGCTGTTAGCAGACGAGCGGTTACGAGCGGTTTCGGTAACCGCCCACAACCTCCGCCCACTACCTCCACACTGCGCGCACGAAGTGCACTACGTGCACTCCTCTAATGAACGCAACCCCTCCCTATAAAAGGGAGAGGAAGGCTGCTGCGAGAGGGGGTGAAGGTGCGAACAGTGGAGGCAGTGAAGAGAGCATACCTGTGTGTGCGACCAAGTGGAAGAAGCGCCTGCTGTGTGTGAGTGTCCAGAGGAGCCTTCAGGTGTTGCCGGAGAAGAGGAAGAACTCCCAAACTCTGACGGATTTGGTTTGTGGAAATAGAAGAGTTGTCCGACTGTGATTACTCTTCCGACAGAAGTTCTGCCGCCGGAGCCGGAGTCGAGGCACGCTTCAACAGGTATTAATCTACAACAACATTAAAATAAAGGGTATTTTAGGTACAAAACATATGATGAGACTCCATTTTGACTTTTTTTGAAAAAGAAATATCCTTTTGATGATTACATAATTTAGGACGTCCATTTGATTTTTTATTGAATCAGAGAATAGGTCCTCAAAATCAAGAGGTTTAACGAAGGTGACAAAGTTGCTAGACTAGTGAAAGCTTTCTTTCCGCCCCTCAAAATCTTGTATTTCCATGTTGAAGTTGGCGAGCTCATTTGACCTTCAAAAAGTCTTCCATACGATTTCAATCTCTTTCTTAATTATTATCAAATTGTTGATTATGCAGATGTTGCTGAAGTTTGCAAATATGAAAGAGATATTTTTGTAATTTGTAGAGAAAAGAAGATGAGTATAACGATGACAAAGATAACCAGTCCACGATATTAATTAAAAATTGATTTCAATTACTGATGACTTAATATGTTTGGATTGCAATCAAAACTATATTTATCATTATTTTTATATTTATTATTATCATATTTATTATAATATATTATCATATTTATCATTATATTATCCATATATTTTCTTAACAATCTATATAAATAGGCTTGTGAAAATTATAAATAAAGAAGTAATTATTTTCTCTCTATTTTGTCGTTCTATTATTCCTATCTCTATGTTTCAACAAGGTATCAGAACCATGAGACCTATGCACTAGCCAACTGTGTCACCGCTCCATCTCTTTCTCGTTTTCTCTTCCTTTTCATCGGTCTTGCTCTCTTATCTTCTCTCCTTCCCTTTTTATTCTACTTCATCCTCCTTTATCTACTTGGGAGGTTGACCCCGACGCTCACTTTCTTCCTTCTTTGCCTAACTTCAATCGATGTGATGTCCCTCGCACATTACCATCTTTATCTTGTCTTTTATGCCCAAAGTGTTATGAAAGTTTTCTGTCTCCCTCCTACTCAGAAGGCTATTTCTGTTGGGTGCAAAAGCGTAGATGAGAAGAAATGAGATTTTTTGATTGAAATAGAAGTTGCTACAGCACACTCCTTTACAATTGCTCTCTTGCTCACCCTTAGCTACCTTAGCTCTCGAATGCTTACATGCCCTGTTTTTATAGTGCAAGAGGTAACGTGATACATTAATACCACAATTAATCAAGCCCATTAACTCCTTACAAGTTCCGATCAGTCTTTGACCATGCAACACCAACCCTTCATTTCTCTTGCTTTGACCATCCAATGAAGCAACATGCAACTCTTCGGTTTCCATGCTTTGACCATGCAATTCCAAATTCCTAAAGATTACAAATTAATGTTATTCAATAGTAGCTTGAGGGCATCGTCGGCCTCACTGAAGCTCTGCAGGTAGAGCGGCTTGTTCTGCGGAATGAGAGGAGAGCCGCAAGGGCGGTGAGATGCAGGGGATGGAGAAACGCTAGTTGTTTACATTAACCATAGGGGTTAGAAGGACCGACCTCGCGCCCAACGACGGCGACGCAGGCGATCATCGATCTATTCCAGTATCCTCCGTCTACGGTGTCAACTCGGGGCGGCGCTCTGCGGCTCCGGCGAGCGAAAGGGGATGGCTAGATCTACCAAAGCCCCGGCGGAGTTTGTTGCGACCTGAGAGAGAGAGAGGGGAACAGACGAGCAATCTATCTGTCTCCACCTGTCTCCACGCACCAGAGCGACCGAACGCGAATGCTTCGAGGGCTATTATTGGTGCAGATCTGTGGCCCCCGATAACGGGCCCTACATCCGGACGAATGAATAGCCTTCACAAGCCATCCTCCTATTGGGTGGACTGTTGTCGGTTTAAACGGCTATTGATAATTTATGAATGGCAACGAGTTCAAAGAGAAAAGAATAAAAAAAGAAAAACTAAATTAAATTATAATTAAAATTTATTTAAATTAATAAATAAATGTATTCACAATGTATTAAACTTATTTATTTTATATATGCTTGATTAATCTATTGTCTTATCATATAAAAAACATTTATAATTTTATTATTAGCCATGTACAACTAAATTATTACGGCTATTAAAATTAAACTGTAACGGCAACCTCCAACTATGGACTTCGACGACCCTAACTGCCACGGATAAGCCTCAATGAACTGATGGCTCAATCTCTGCCGTCGAATCCATGATCCAACGGCGTGCGTCTGTTCTAATACAAGCGGACAGTGTAGAGCCTTCGCTTGCCGGCTGGTGCCTCGTCTCGCCCCGAGGACAAGACTTGAGCAACGGCCGCCGGGCACCGTTTGAGGCAGAAGAGCGAGCGCCTTGCGGGAGGGAGCGGCCGGAGCGCTCCTGTCTTTCCTCCTTTTGTCACACCATGTCGTCGCCCACTCTCCTTCCTGCTCCCGTTCGCCTCTTTTCTTTTCGTCTCCTTCCCCTCCCTCTCTCCAGCCACTGCCGCTCGCGTTTCCGGTGCAGAGAAGGAAATCCTGCCGTATGAGGCTCGTGCTGGCCAAGAATTCCGGCACTGTTGCTTCCAGTGGGGACTCGAAGCCCCAGAATGGCAATCTGGTATTCTTTTGCCCTTGGTTGTGTTTTTGCTACTCCTGATACGAATTGGAAGTGTCGAGGTCGTTTTGTAGTTTTCGTTCGGTTCCTTCGCAAGACCTTGACTCGCAGTTTCTTCTATCTTGGCTTCCATTGATGGTTGGGATCGTCGTTGCCTTCGCTGTAGTGTTGTCTCGTAAGAAGCGGAAGTAGGGATTTTGTCTAGGTAGATTATGTATGCGCTTTTGTCTGTTTCGGAGCCATACATGCTGTTGCTGAATACGACAATTGAAGATTTTGGTTATTAAAAAAACGCATTTTTGGTGTTTTGCTTCCCTGAAGATTTTTCTTAAATCTTATTGTTTTTTGGAAAGTGTTTTTCCAATGATTGTTTGTTAGAAAAATGGGATAAAAACAATCATTTATCAAAATAGAAACTGATGAGATGAAGAAAGAAACAATTATTTCCTTTCTATCCACAGAGAGCAATTTGTTCGGGAATAATTTCTTCATCATTCTTGCTGTAAGTGGGCATGATTATTAGTTCATACTTAGCTTAATCTAGAATGTATATTCAAGCCCTTGCATTCATGACTTTGTTATTTGCTGCACTTGGACATTGTGGGATTTAGGGGTTCAACTAGGACTATTGTCATTTTGTATTGCATCTCAACTTTTATCACTGAGAATTTGGTAGATCCAACTACATTTCATTTATTTGCTAGACCATAGATGATCCCTGAGATAATTGACTCAGATCCAACCCCATATTGAGTTATCCAGATCTCCATAATTTAGCACAGTGATGAAAGAACATTATGCTGTTTGTGTGTGAAAGAAAAGCCATTGATAGTAGGAAATCCACAGTAGAGAATAGGAGGAGCTATACCCAGTAGCAAACTCTAGTCAAACAAGGAATGTCTAAGAAGAGAAGAGGGAAGATTTTCAAGATAATGAACTTTGCCACTGTGTCGCTATTGCTAGATTATATGAAGCTGTTTTTGTTTTTGTTGCACCATTAATCAAAATTTATTCAACACCACTTAGAATGGTTCCCAGTTTACCTGTAAATGATGGAGGATTATGTTAGACCTTGACAAAAAAATAATATGACAATGCAGCCTAATGCTATCTATTACTGTCCAGTGTCATGAGGGAAGAGTATCTCATGTCTCTCTGTACTAATTCCCTTGGAATGTTGGGTGTGAATCATCAAATAATTCCACATTCTTATGATAGATCTATACTAAAGCGCTTCAGGTTCACCTTGATCTTTTGGAAGTTATAAGTTGGTCATTCTCAGTGCATCGTTGCTTTATCATATGTTTCTTTGCCAATTTAAATTTTATAACATCTGATTTTTGAATTGCTTATTTGTTTGTATTTCAGTGTACCTTATGTTTTTCTTAATTTGTATGGATTTTTCCTGCTACTTGGCTTAATTTCACTAAGCAACTGTTTGCCCATCAACTACATGATTGGTTTATTTGGAAATGCAAGCTATTCCATGGGCAGGAACATGGATGCCTAGGTCCTCTATCCACTGCATTTTCTTTTGAGCAACCAAATTTTTGGTGTTAAAATTCACATCTACTGTCTTGTGTTATCAAATTGTATTGATTTCATGTCCGGCAACAATTAGCAAACCTTATAGCTAAAGTTATTTTTATGTTTGAAGGTGTAGCTTGCATGATTCCTCTAATTTCTTATGTTTATTCAATACTTTTGCTTCTTAAAACAATGTATATGTTGACACCATGCTGTTAGCTATGTGGCTTGTGATTTGATAGTGGATGATTTGGGTATTGGAAAGTGAATATCAGCTGTAATACATGCATGCTTAATTTGAATTTGATTAATTCTGTTTGTTTTTTTGAATATTCTTAGCCAAAAAGTCGGAGGGACATTCTTTTGGAATATGTAAGAAATGTAAAGCCTGAGTTTATGGAATTGTTCATGAAAAGGGCACCACAACAGGTAATGGATTATCCATTATTTTTCAATTATTCTTTTCTTTTGTTTATATACCTTATGAAGCTATCAGACTCATTTGTTAACTATTCGCTATTTGGTTAGTGCGTGTCTTTGGAGCCTTATTTTATACTCATTACTAGTTCCTTTTGCTCTTGAAGGTTGTTGATGTCATGCGTCAAACTGTGACAAATATGATAGGAACACTTCCACCTCAATTTTTTGCAGTAACTTTTACTACGGTACCATATTGCAACTTTTCAAAATTTTCTTTTCAGCTCCTCTTTGAAAAAGGTATACATAACAAGGTGTTTGTGGCATCTCCATAACTTGTAATTTTGTGCTGTTGTTACTTGATTCTTTGATTAAAATTTCTTTTCTCTTTCTTATTTAAAGATTAAAACATGGCTAATGTAGTGTAACCATAATCGGGATAGTTTTGTGAAGTGATCAAAGTGATTATTTGCTGAGTTTTGTTTGCACTTTGTTTTGGTTACAGGTAGCAGAAAACCTGGCACAACTTATGTATAGTGTTATGATGACTGGTTACATGTTTAGGAATGCACAATA
>JBBMKF010242390.1:0-16773 GCA_037834155.1 Curcuma caesia
TTCTCTTCCCATGTTGTGAGGTCAAGATGTGGTTCAGTAATGTTGTCTTTCCGGCACCAAGGAATCCAGTGATAACAATGGCAGGAACCCTTCCGCCTGACATCAAGCGAAGGGGAGATGTCCTTGGCGAGGTCGAGCCGTGTAGATGAGACGGAGACCATGGACCTTGAAGAGGCCAGAGGGAAGGCCCGACCACCGGAGGGTCTGAACAAGTTGTGGAAGGCGTTGGCGGCGGTCAACGAGCAACTGGAACCGAAGTAAGAGGGGGAGGAATGTAGGTTTAGGGATGCTCTGGAAAGGAGAAACCTCGCGGCCATGACGCTGCCTGAAGCGAAGAGTCTTCCTTCTCGTAACCTTTGCCGACGAGAAGAAAAGGGTGACAGAGAAGAGAAGTCGGCTCCTCGTGGCGACGAAGGAGGGAAGCAACGAGTGAGGTTTTTGTGGAGAAAAGGGTTACTATAGCCGCATTTTTTTATTTTCTATTTGGATCCGCAATTTTCATTCTCCACACAGAAAATGATATTTTTATCATTTTCTATTTTTTTAGAAAATGACTTCTCATTTTCTAGAAAATGAAATTAGAAAACACAAAGCAAACAACAACTTCTAGGGAATAAAAAAATGAAAATAGAAAATGACCAAACTAAACGCCCCCTTAACTATCCAGCATAGATTAGTAGTATTGGATATATGCCTCAAGCATAGTATTAATAGAAGGAAAATATGCATGACTTATAGAATTAAGTGGTGGAAATTAAAAGATGAGAAACAAAACATATTTAAGGAGATAATAGGAGTACAAGTATTAAGAGAAATATACAACGATTCGAATACGACATGGGATAAGATGGTATGAAAGTTGAAAATAGTAGCCAAGAGTGTACTCGGTGATTTAAAAGGATGTACACCACCAACTAAAGAATTTTGATGATGGATTAAGAAAGTACAAGAGAAAGTGAAAGAAAACGAAGAGTCATAATATATTATATACTTATAAGAACGAAGAAAATTAAAAAAAAATATAGTAGTTAAGAAAGAGGTCAAGAGACATTTATAAAATGAAACTAAAATAGTGAATGAAGCTAAAAATGAAACTTTTGAATATTTATATAAAAAATTGGATACAAAAGAAGGGGAAAGAGACATTTATAAAATAGGTAAAATGAGAGAGAGAAAGACAAGGTTTTTATTCAAATAAGATGTATTAAAGATGAATACAATAGGGTACTAGTAAATGATAAAGAAATAAAAGAGCGATGAAAGAGGTATTTTTATTTACTTTTTAATGAAGGTTTAAGTGACTAACTTAAATTAGGTAATTTAAGTACAAATGAGTATAGAAATTTAAATTTTTATCGAAAAATTCAAACTTTAGAAGTAGAACAAGCTTTAAATGAAATATAAAATGGAAAAACAGTTAGATCAGATGATATTCCAATAAAAGTATGGAAGTATCTAGGAAATAAGACATTGAATGACTTACAAAGTTATTCAATCTGATATTAAAAATTAAAAAAATACTCGATTAGTGGAGGACAAATACTCTAATTTTCTTATATAAAAATAAAAGAGATATACAAAATTGTGCAAATTATAGGGATATTAAACTAATGAATCATATCATAAAACTTTGGGAAAGAGTAACAGAAAAAAGACTAAAGAAGGAGATCACGGTGATAGAAAATCAATTTAGATTTATGTCTGGAAGGTCGACAATAGAAGCTATATATCTTCTCAGATAACTAATTGAAAAGTATTGAGAATAGAAATAAGACTTACATATGGTATTCATCGACTTAGAACAAGCTTATGATAGAATTATAAGAGAAATTATATGAAGAATTCTAGAAGAGAGGTTGTTAACATAGTGTATATTGAACTAATTAAAAATATGTATGAGAATGTAATGACAAGAGTGAAGACTTTAGGCGGATTAACCGAAGCGTTCCCCATAAAGATAGGGTTATATCAAAGATTAACTCTAAGTCTATATCTTTTTACATTAATCATGAACAAATTCACTGGATACATCTAAGATATGGTACTATAGTGCATGTTATTTGCAGATGATATTGTTTTGGTGGATCAGACACGTGAAGGAGTAAATGTTAAATTTGAATTTTGGTAGCAAATGATAGAAGTGAAAGGTTTTAAGCTTAGTAGAGTAAAGACAGAATATATAGAATTTAAATTTAGTGATATTAGACATAATGAGATAATTGTTAAAATAGGAGATGATGAGTTATCTGTAACTGAGAATTTTAAGTATTTAGGATTATTTCTATAAAAGGATGGAGGGATTGAGAGATATATCTTAGATAAAATACAAGCAAGATGGTTGAAATGGAGGAGAACGTTAGATGTTCTTTATGATCGTAAAGTACCTCTAAGATTTAAAGGTTGTGTAGATATATAAGGATGGATAAGATAAGAAATGAAAATCTTAGAGAGAAAGTCGGGATTGCACCTATTGAGGGAAAACTCAGGGAGATACGTTTAAAATGATACGAACATGTATGTAGACGACCAATAGATATTTTAGTTAGGAGATGTGAAACTATGACAAATATACACATCAAACGAGGAAGAGGAAGACTAAAAAAGACTTGATTAGTAATAATAAAATAAGATAAAATTTATTTAAATATAAATGATGATGTAGTCGATAATATAGCCTAATGACATAGAATGATCCATGTAGCCGACCTAACCTAGTGGGATAAGGTTTGGTTGTTGTTTGATTTATTTGGATTCTTAAGAAGTATGGGAGGTTTGGCATTTGTGAACCTGACAATTCATAAAGGAGGTAAATCATTATATTGTTGTTGTAGAGTAAACCCTTGAAATTCCTTCGTAAGTTATTTGATTTTAGGGAATGGTTGTTAGCTGAATTAGTAGGCCAACTTTATCTCCTGATCTACCTAGAGACTAACACTAAAGACGCAAAGAGATTGTTTGCATTGTTGAATGGTTTTCTATGCTCATGGCTTAGGCTTTTGTTTTATTTACTAGTTTTTGTGGGTTGCTGTTTTAAAAGGTAGAAATTTTTCCATCCATAGTAGGTTATAGAAAGGTCACACACCTATTGTCAACTTAGAACGATACAAGCTAAAATTATTGGCAAACCTTATCCATTTCTTATAGTTCTATTCTTTCTTTCCATTTGAATGGACACCAAGTACCTTTGTATGTTTCATATGGGTGTGTACAATTCATATGGATGTTTGATATACCCATGCAACTTTATATGTGCGAAGTTCTAGCGAGGGGCATATCTTAGTGTCTATGTTGGGTAGATAGTTCATTAATGCAATTTTTACTTTCTATGACAACCTTGCTTGTTTTATCCCACACCTCTCCTGAATGTATAGAAAGTACTTGTACATATTCCATGGGCTTTTCTATCACAAGTTTAGATAATATGCAGCACTCCACTTGAAGATTCATAACTTGTACCTCATCTTTTGGTTTTTAATGGTTCATCTATGGAAAGCCTCTTGCTCTCTAGATTTGCTTTTGTCTTTTTTCAATTCATGTTCAAATTCTATAGTTAAGACCTGATATGGGTGGATGCTATGTGAACTTACTATGATAATAAAAACATTGAATGTTGTGGTCCATCACTCGAGGCTCATTGGATGACACATCTAGGATGAGTGGTGTTGTTTGATCATCTCGAATACCGATAGGGTTGTGCAATTCCAATTTAGGTTGGGGGGGGGGGGGGCATAGTATCTTGATTTGCATCACATTATGAGAGCTCTTATAATTTTGCATGGTCTAGAGAAGATGTTAGGGGATCATGAATGAAAAAATTTTAATTTCTAAATAGAGAATGGTCACTCACTAGACTTCAACTCTAGCAAGTCAACCTTAAACAATATAACTCCTTAAATTTATGCAGCTTCTTCCTTAATGGCACAACCACATTAAACTCCTCCAATTTACTTTATTATTCTATGACACTTAAGGATGACTATTTCTAATTTATCCATATGTGAAAGAATTGAGCCTTGAAATACTTTGGAGTATACTTTATTTTTGATCTAGATCTCATCTCAATCCTGTGTGCTAGGTGGTTTGAACATCTTGTAAGAATTTCGTTAGTGGTAGGTCATATCATATGAGTTAAAATAATCTTTCATGTTAGCCAACCAATTAAGTAATATGTTCGGAAGGTGTACGGCTGATTTTTCTGGTTGGAAACAATGGATAGGGTGAGCTAGCTCTTAAGGCAGAAAAGGGGAGTTAGAGTGTGGCTGTGGTGGGTTAGTTCCTTAGGTGGAATAAGAGATGAGAATATTGGGGAGGGTATATGCCCAGTGGAGAGAGGATAAGGGTGGACTAGGTTGACTAGGGGGAGTGAACAGGGGTGGGTGAGCTGAGACATGAAAAAGGTTTGCATGGTTGCATAGTGCAGTGATGGTAGGGGTGGAGGAAAGGCGTAATGGGAAGAAGCAAATTTTTTCCTTTTTACGAGGAAGTGGCTTACTTTACAGGAGTCACGGAGCAAAGTAGTAGGAAAATGGGATGGATTTTTTCAGCTGCATAGGAAGATGATTGTTGATATAAATCCTGAATTGGAAATAAAGTTGGGCTCTGATATCGCTTTACATAGTGTTAGCTCTCCTTGAGTCTCAATTAGCAATTTACAAGGTTGCATGTCTCAGTTGCCAATCTTGCAAGAGAGAACATTTGGAGAGTGAAGATTCTACTATTAACTATATGATGAAAACAATGAGAGGATGTCTCTTTTAAAACATATTGCAATAACACTACGTTATAAGATGGGCAAAAATAGACCCAACTTTAATAAAGTAATGGAACAACTAAAGTAAACAAAATAAAATTTAAATTTAGACAGTGAACTAGTTTATTTTCTTGCTCTGAGTTATTTCTAAAGGCTATTTGCATCAAGTTGGAAAATTTTCTCTTATCACTTTGGAGGCATGTGAAATGGAAGTTTAAAGAGAATTTTTTTTTTTTCTTGACTCTTAATGGTTCACTCCAGTCACTTGTAGCTTGTACCTACAACATATTGACATGGATCATAGAAGCTACAAGTTTATGGGTAGAAACCAAGTACTTGCAAGTGCACTGTTTTCTACAACCCTACTTCTTGGCATTTGAACCCCTGATTTATGGAAGCTATGTGAAGTTTAACGAGCAATTTCAAAACTTGAAAATGGTGGTTCAGTCTTTTTTATCTATGAAAAAGGAATTAGGATCAACAAATTGTATCTAACATTAGTGTTTATACAAAGGAGGGAAAGACTGAAGTGTTTCTTTGTTAATGCAGATGTTATCATTGACAGACTGAAAACAAGGGCTAACAGTGCGTGTATCTTAAGTTCCTCCCTTTATCATATTTTTTTATTGTGTTTCATTGGTAATTTACTCGGACTATATTGTTGTTTCATGATCGTGGAAAGGGCACTTTGAATTGTCTTGGTTGCAATTTGAAGCATTTAATTCTCATTTAGTTTAGAACAGACTTTGGTATAGTCACAAGTTACTCATATCTGTATTATATTTTAAAACATAATTAATTATCATATTTCAACGACTTCCTCGTTCTATTATTGAAACCCCATTCTTGCCATCTGTCACTACTAATTTTCTTATTAATTGTGGAACACTGCTTTCATGAACCTGCAACATCTTATAGCATTGTTTTTGTCCATCCTTCTGTATCTCTAGTGCCTGAATATCTGCTGCTTCACCAGTAGGGCTCATGGCTCCTGTAGTAGCATACTCTTAAGGTTAGATGCTTATGAGCTATGAAAAGGTATTGCACTGAGTTTTTGCCCATAAAGAAATAAGTTCCAATCCTTATCAAACATACAATGCATAAAACTGCTGTAAGCTGGTATTCTGATAATTAAGGAATACAAGGAAAATTAAATTGTGCATGAGCATTTGCAAAATTTCAATTCAACTAAAAACATATCAAGTTAGGGACAATTTGTATGGTACAACAGTGTAATAAGAAAACCAAAATCCTGCAACCAATGTCATTTTACTTTGGATATCAAGCAAGTGCGTTCAAAATAACTCTATGCTTTTTGGCACTGGAACCACATCAAATTCAGTGTTTATAGTTCTGCTTATGGCATTTGACTGGGTTGTAGAGATCTGTAGATGCACGGTATACCTAATTAAATTATAATTAATTGGGATGCTAATCATTTGGTATTTTTAATTTGATCTTTAATCATTCTCAAGGATTACATACTGTCACTGTAAGCTCTAAAATAAATCATATCTTGATTCTTGAGTAATACTTAGCATTTAAAATAGTGTGTGCCCAAAGATTACATATTGCATGCTTTTTTGAACTATGCTTTATCAAAACCAAAAGAACTTCTAAATCTACCTGTTTATATAAGTGCTGAAACGGTAGTTATTCCTTAATCTGGTTTACTTTTTCAACCAAATTCCTCTAAAATTGCATTTATAAAAAGTATTATTGGCATGTTTACCACTTTTGCAGTCTCCATTCTTAATACATGTTATTTACTTTCAATGAAAATTTCAATGGAGATTGAATCTTCTTTTATATAAAATACATTTGCAAAGTATTCCTTGTTTCTTTTCCTTGGCATTTTTCTATGTTCAGTTTTTTTTTTCAGTGGTGAGAAGGCTCAAGATATAAAGTGGTCTGACCTCATTGAAATTAAAGGAAAAGTTAGACTACATGCATTTGAAAAATTCATTCAGGAACTTCCTCGTTCTCGAACACGTGCTTTAATGGTATGGTATTTTTCTGACCAATCAGTTGCACAACATTGTTTGGAGTTTGGAATAATATAGCAGATTTTGGAACAACAGATTTGATTTGTTTAATATACATGCCTATGATAGATACATATTGACATAGTTATTGATTTCAAGATCAGGCAATATTTATTGGAATACATAAAGTGAATGCATGCATGTTTTCATTTCATAGCTTTGAAACAAACTTAGCCAGTTTATCTAGCCTACTGCATTTGAGTGATTGGTGAAGCGAGTGAAGAACTAAGATGCTTATCAAACATAAACTGATCATTGTGTGATTAGGTTATTCTATGTATAAAAGAAAATTGACTTCACAGGGAGGTTTGTTATATAAATATTCTGTAACTCTTTCATTAATTTTGAAGACCATGCATGAAGCAATAAGGCACAACAGGAATTAAACAATACTGTCGAAGTATCATGGTCCTTTATATTAATCTAGGGTTTCAGAGATGTTCTAAATAGTTAATTTAGGATAAAGCTGCTACAAGATTTTTGTGTGTGTGTTTTTTTTAATATTTCATGTCTGTTAGGTGATTTCCCTTTGCTGGAAAGATGGGTCATCCCTGTCTGGGTTGAAAGGTATGGAGGAGGTAATGACAAATCCTTCATTTAAATTTGATGTTTAGTCTAGGTCAGTACTTAGTACCTCAAAATTGAATATATGGTTGCAGATAGCCAATGATTATAAAGAGAGTAAGAGGGTAGGGTTTG
Source organism: Curcuma caesia (assembly GCA_037834155.1). Lineage (NCBI taxonomy): Eukaryota > Viridiplantae > Streptophyta > Magnoliopsida > Zingiberales > Zingiberaceae > Curcuma > Curcuma caesia. The sequence continues at coordinate 7,495 of JBBMKF010242390.1, forward strand.
CACAGATCTGTCCTGGCATCGATCTTTATGTTTGCCCTCGAAGTGATACCATAATAACTATACTTGCCAAATTTGGCTTCTTCAAAGGAATGAATGCAGTTGTAGAAGTTCCAAATTCTGTAATTGGTTGTGTTGTTTGGCGCAGAGGTTGTCAAACCTCGACCTCCACAATTAAAGCATTGGATAGAAAAATGACATCTTTAGTGCAAAAGCAACCTCACTCTTCTGGAGAGATTTCAACAAATGATGGCTCAAATAAGCAGAAGCAAGCTCCACTAAGTGCAACAGAAGCTGATGGCATGCCACTCCATTACTTATCTGAAGTTAAGTCTAGTAATGTCGACATTGCAAGTCATGCGAGTACCAAAAACAAGCTTGATGATTCTGGAATAGAGTTATGTAATAGTCTTAAAACAACTAGTAATGGTCAGATTGCAGCGACGTTACCATATAACTCTCCTATTGCTCCAGTTCAAATCTCTCCACAGAATGTTGAAATAATGTCAACGGGAAGCTTGAGGAACCCTCTGTTACATGCTGCAGAAGCAAAAACTGTTCCTGATCCAGAACCAGCGCGACAGGTTCCTCTGCAACCAACTCAAGTGATCACAGAAAATCACCAGAGAAATACTATTTGCAATGAAAACCTGAATGTCCTCAGTAGCCTTCTTGATCATTTTATACAATCAACTGCTCCAGTACCTCCTCTTCAACCACAAACAGCTCCAATACCTTCTCTTCAACCACAAACAGCTCAGAGGCCTTACACAAGCTCTCAAGAGAATCTAATGGAAACTGTTTCGAAACCAGAAAGATGTATGATGCATATCAAAGGGTCCATTAACCCTGCAACGAGGCCTACGACCACACAAACCACTCTTCCTGGACCAGCTCCTTTGCCTTCAGATCTATCTGAAAGAATCACCCAATCAACTAGTGCCATCACTAAGGTTTGTTTAATGTATTCACACGGGTTTTGTTTATTTCAACTTCTGTTTTTCTTATTCATGTGTGTCGGTTATTGTGTACTTCTCACTAATCCTTGAGTAGAACACTACTGTAGTAAATCTCTAATTCATTCTGAAATCCCTCCTGAGTGAATCTGAACCAAATAGATTATCGCATTTATTTCAGTTTTTCTTATTCATGTTCTTGCAGGAAACTAATGTAGGTTTCAGCAGCTCTGAAATTCCTTCTGAATATGTTTCTGAACCAAGGAAGTCATCCTTGGGTAACGAGTCAAGTTCTGTTCCACCTGGACCACCTTGGTTGTTGTTGCCTGGACCGCCTCCGCTAGCACCTGGTCCACCACCATCACTGACACAAGTTCCCAATGTCTCTGCTAGCTCTGTTGACGTTGATGATCTACCAGAGTTTGACTTTAGTTCAGCATGTGCTGGCCTTGATAACTCTGTAAACAGGTTTTCATGGTTCACAAATTGCAACTCAGATGCTGCTCCATTTACTAAGCAATCCCCAAGGGATTTGGGCAAGACTCCTCTTCTTGGATCAACTACAATGCAGTCAGTTGAAGTTATTCAGAAACGGCAGCTTGCATCTTTCCCAGACAACATGATAAAAAACTATCAAGGAAGTCCTACTGAAACAAACTTGCAGAAACCTATTTTGGATAACAAGGTTGTGATGAAGTCATCACTATCGCATGGCCAACTGTGTTCCCATGCTCATAATTCATCAGTTTGTACAATATCCAATAGCATTTTTTCAAGAAGACATCGGTGGGATGAAGGCGATGATGATATGCCTGAGTGGTGTCCCCCAGATCTGGTACAACAAGTTGATCAAACTCAAACAACTACTGCCATCAATCTGCCCTCCCCTGTGAATAACTGGAACTCAGAGTTCTCGAGGCGTCGTCCATTGATTGCTTCTCCATCCCCAACATCTTTAGGTTCTCCAAGAGGCCTGATTCTTCCTCATAGTTACCTGAGTGGATCACGAGCTCCTTCTAGTCTTAGCCATGATCCTGTTGCACCATTTCAGGCAAGAGCAACTCTTGGTTTCAACCATTCCATTCAAAGGTCTCCGTTAGCACAAAATGCAACTATTCCATCTAGCTATCATACTAGCACAAGTGACAAGGGAGCAACAAATACTACTCGGTTTAGAAATACTTGACTTTAGTCTTCAAATCAGATTTGTGATCAGAAAGACTCCAGATTTAAGCATCATAAGAATTTTGCATGCATATGTATCCTCGACTACAACTTTGCATGAAAAGCAAACAAAATGAGCACTGAAAAGAGATGTTAAGTATATGTAGCTGATTAAAATTGACGTTCTAACTTGTGCAGATGTGTATCTTGTGCTTAAAGCCTTAGTAAATGTCTTAGATGTTATGCCAGGTATCTCTTTGAGGATGGTTTAGTATGTTTCGTTCGATGTTATTTCAGAGGCTCCTTTTGCTCTGCTTCAGTGCCAAAGAATTGCATCCATGGACTATGACTGCATCGAAAAGAACTCTTTGCAACAAATTGCAGATTAGGTTGTTTTAGCAGTGTTGCATACTTGCAGTACTTTTATAAGCTCTTTATATCTGGTAGGTAATGCAATTAGTGTACAACTCTGCAATGCCACTATGTTATGGATAACTAGAACTTTTGATGTGATAACTTGCAAGTGGAAATCTTGTCTTGGGATGGAACTGATGACAGGCATGGCTAAAGGATTATTGATTGGAGGATTCTAATGTTTGATCAGTGATTTGATTAAGAACTAAGAACTGTAGGGCAGTCTTATCTGGTAAAATGGAGCACTCCTAGGGGGGAAAAAAAATGATGGCGAGCACATAGGTGTTTAGTTACTGGTGTTCAACCATCTCATTTTCCTTTGACTATATTATCTGTTCTCCAGTTGGTGTTTTAAAGATTGTAAATTTGGTACATTTTATTATGAGCATTTTATCAAAGAAGTGCCCTTCATATTGGCATTTATCAAAATGGGTCTTTATAAGTTTTTAATTAAAAAATACTCCAAATCTGTTTTTCTGATGATGCCTTTTGCTGTGATTTTTCTCTCCAAATGATTTACAAATTCTTTTGCGTTTGCTGTGAAAATAGTTTTAGTTCTGAGGGTCTTAAAATCAAATATTTCAGGTTTAACTTTAGCTGTTGATTTTTTTGCCTATAAATTTTAAAATAAATTTATTTACAAATTAACTTGTAGCTACAAATTAGCTCTCAACCTTATGGTATTTTTCACATAGCAAGTTGATTTGCACTATGAAAATTATAAATTTATTCCATGTTTAATTTTGAGACTCCAAGTTAAAGATTACAGGCTTTTAAATGTCAAAGTATACTTGGGGCTTAAATCTTACTAAGAAATTGATTTGTATGTTAAAATAAAATTGATTTGTATTTAAATCAAATTGATCTAAATGTCTACAAGCATATATTTCTCTCCAAATGATTTACAGGCAATTTGTGGAAGAGGGTTCGTAAATCTGTCATGCTGTGAAAATCTTAATTTTCTCTTGATTTTTAAGTGTAAAAAAATATTTTTTTGATGAACTTTTGTTGTAATTGCTCTGCAAATAAATTTAAGGCGCCTTTTGTGTAATTTTTTTCACCGGGCAAACTGATTTAGAAATAAACTTATAATTCATTCCAATTTAGTTCTAACACATCTCAAGGAAACCATTTAACACTTTATTTATGAAAAATGTTGGAGAAAATATATTGAATTTGATCCAATTACTTCAGTTTGGTCACTCAATTTATTGATAAATCGACAATTCAATTCAATAACTTCAATAAAAAAGTGAAATTCATCACCCCAACAACCTCATATGATCAATCTCACGAATAATTCAATTCAATAACACGTTAAGATAAAATGGATTGAATCTCTTTAATTTTCAATATATATTTTGATTATCGAACTATCTCTCTCTTGGATGGATTCACTCTCCCCTTTTATGATGATTACCACCAACGGCTCTATTATAAATCATCATAATATCTCTTTTGGTATGGAAGATATACAACTTCCGATATTATTTGTTATCGAATTTATATTATCGATTATTAGTCATCCTTTAGAATATTAACATATTTGTTTGGGTAATCTTATTCCTTTAAATAAGAAAATTAAATTTTATCAATAATTATCTTTTAAGGTATACGATCATTTATTGAAATAAAATTACTTTAAATTTTGAATCTGATCAAAGTTTTGAAACTCGTTTAGAGGAGAAGGGAAGAGAAGAGCTCCAGACGACTCAATGACTGGAGAATTGAATATTTTGAGCAACAGAAGTGGAGTTTTTTATAGGATAAAAGAATAAAACTAAAGTTTCTTTTAAGGATAAATTAAAAGGCAGGGTTGTTTTCTCTTTTTTGTTTTAAAAAAATCTTTAATTAGTTTAATTAAAGGAATTCACAATAGCTCCTTTTTTTTTTGACGTGCCTCAACTCACAAATTTAGTGTTTCTTGATTATGGGCCACTCTTCATCAGCCACGTGGCTGTTGTTCTTAATGCCCCTGAGAAGATGCATCTTCTTATTTGTGGGTTTTGCGCCACTCTTCATGAGCCACGTGGCTTGCATGCATGAAGGTAAGACATTGGATGTGGATTTAGAATTTTCGAAACATAACTGAGTTGATTATGATGTAGCATAATTATAAAAAGAAGACAAGAGTTCGAATTCTGACAAAGTCAAGAAATACCCTCGTGCATCGTAACCAACTGTAGTTTCTCGATTTACCTTCTCACAGATGGTCGTGAGACTAACTGTGTGAAACCGTTGAAGTGACGGATTTCACATTTTTTACAGAAGTGGATGTGGATTTGGACAGTATTTTGTGTGGATGCGCTTTCACAATTGGCTTGTGAGAGTGATTTTCCGCCAATGTCGATGCAACAGAAGAAAAAAATATATTTGATATATGAATTTTTTTACGGTAATTACTCAAAGACGCATTTAAAGTTTTGTAATTCCTGAGGACTCATTTGATTTTGATTATAATTTTTTCATCAACAGTTTACCTCGTTCATTTTTTAAAGCATTTGAGTCGTAATTAAAAAAAAATTCTTTGATTCGGATATAAGTAATCTTGACATCTGATAATCATTTTTTGTCGCACTACAGTTTTAATTAATTATCAAGTTTCAACCAATAATGTAATATAGAGTTAACCCAAATCGTTTTTCAAGGACCCAATACAATGCTTGTAATTTTCAAATCTAATGAAATTTTGTATGCTGTGAGAAGAATAAAAAAATAAAACTAATGCATGTTTTGAGGGGTTTAGATGCTAGGAACAATAAAAACTCAATCACCTATTTTTCCTAACAGTCCTAACTATCCAAAATTGAAATTTTAGTTAACTACACTTCAAACATGGTCAAGAAACGAGAATGAACATAATTAAACAAAATAGACAGCATGAGCAAAATAAGACAGATTTGATACGAAACATAACAGAATTTCTACTAAACAATTTAACGAACTACTTACATTCAAAAAGGAAGAATTTAACAAACTGTAACAAAGTAAGCTGTAAGGAATAATAAAGTAACAAAGTAACAACTCCAAGAGAGCTAAATTAACACAAACAAGAGAACAATCAAACAAAAGAAAGCTGTAAAATGCTGGAATTTGCTGGAATTGTGTGCTATCCACTAATGTAGGATGAAATGAGGGGCTACTTGGCTCTATCCAACCGGCTAGAGCTTCCGCAGATGGTTGTGGTGTGAGGTTGCTGATGGCTGGAGGTTGTTGTGAAAATGGGGCTGAGTGTGGCGTGGAAGCTGCTGTGTGAAGTGGGCTGGACGTTGATTTCTTGCTGCAGGAAATGGGGCTGACGTTAGCTAGAATATGGGAGAGTGAGTGGATGGTGGCTGGAGCGTGAGGAGATGGGAATGGTGGTTTGCATGAGTGGATGGTAGACTGATGGCGTTAGTGGAATGAGGGAATGGTGGAGTTCGGTGAGGTGGCTGCTGTGGAATGGAGATGGAGTGTGAGTGGAGGGAGAAGGAATGGGAGTGAGGGCGTTGTGGTGGATGGGAGGAAGGGGGGAAAATGGTTGTACGTGGAAGGTGGGAGATGGTGGCTATGTGGTGAGTGGCGTGAATGGAGAAGGGGAGTGAGGTGTTAGGGTTGATCTCCTCCTTCTCTTCCTCTTGTACTATCTTTCTCCACCCTCCAGTCCTTGGATGTAAAGTTCAAATTCATTATGGATATCCTCCTTGCTTTTAGTAACCTAGATTCAAATGAAGGGTTGAGATTAACTCTTCATCATGATGCCCAACTTAGTCCTTGATGTGCCACTTAGACCTTGATGACTAAGCTGTCTTACAAATCAAATTGGATGAAACATGAGTTTAAAAATGTAGAAAAATCCAAATATTATCAAAATACATCCAATTAACAGTTATGCGTCATCCAAGACATAAATGTACACTTAAAACCTTAAAATTCTTTATTAATGATGTCAATTTGATCATCAATTGTGTTAATCATCACTCCCCCACACTTGCTCTTTGCATGTCTCGAGCAAGCAAAGAAAACAAACATCCCCCTAAGTAACTCATATCAATGCTTCAAAGAAAGTAAAAAGTAGTTATTTAGGATATCAAGTTTTCATGTATTAAGACATAAAGAGACCCAATTCATATACAAGTCAACAAACATGGTGATTTCAAGCACATGATTAAATTAAAACTTGATGTAATCCTCACAAGGTATATGATATATATGGTGGTGCTCTCACTCTTAATAGTATGTAAGTAAATGGAGTTCCCACTCAATGCAACTCATGATGTTTCACTACCATATGCTTACATGTCTCATACTCTCCACCACTATAAACACAAGTATCCATGACTCTAAAGGCTTATTATCTCTATGAAGAACAACTCATGTAAGTAAATCACAATGAAGCACAAGAAAGCAAGATATATAAAGAGATGGTGCGAATGTGGAAGAAAGAAGACATAAAACAATGAACTATTACGATGTTAAATATGCCCATTGACAATGTTTACAAGAAATCCACTTCCTTCTCCCTAAAAGAAAAACAACTCTCATCCTCGTCCCATGGATGCGCATCCAAACTACTAATCATCATCATCACACTTACTTCTAGAAAAATTGCACATCATATCAATGATTTTATTTTTTTCAACAAAATTCTTTTCAATGAATTTTTTTCTTCTTTTTTTTTGAGATTTTTTTTGAATTTTCTTTTTTTTTTTTCTTGTTGTTTTTTTTTATTTTTTTCCAACCAATCTAAAGAGAATAAAAGTCTATCTAGAAATCATGAAATGATGTGCTATTCATATAAGTCTCTCGACAACACTTTCTTCTCAACAACACTAACCAAATCTTTCTAAACAAGAATATGACTTCAAAGAAAATAAAGTATGGTTCGACCATGGTGATCAAACACGGCTCACTCATGCTATCAATTATATCTAGCCTCATCATTTTTTTTCACCATTTCTTCTCATTTTTTTTTCAATTGCACCTCCTCTATAAGTGTACATCTCCTCCTCCACATTTAAAATTTGACCATCTCGAGCAATAAATTCAACAAGATAATAGTAAATTAATTTAGTAAAGTTGTATCAAAGAAGGTCATGTATAATAAGGGAAAATAATGCAACTATCAAGGAAGTAAAAGAAGAAGGTATTTACAACAAAGAGAAGATAGCATGATAAATTATAGTGTTCCAAAAGTGTAGATAGCCTTCATCATCATCATATAACTTATGATATTATGGTCTCAAAAAGAAGCATAGCAAGTTCTAGAGTTCCACAACATGAGTGCATATCACACAACAAGGAAAAAAATAACTAAATCCTCACTAGGTGTAAAAAGTTATCAAATAAAGTCAATCAATTAGAATTCATCACCACACTAATGACCATATGCAAGGAAAGTATCAAAGCATACCATAGAATCCAAAACATAATAATCAAACTTAACTAACTTTCACATCCCCTAAAAAAATGATACGAGCACTCAAGGAAATGAAACCTAAATTCCTAACACTATGTGTAAATGAAAACACTATGTGTAAATGCAAAACCAAGTATCTTATTAACAAAAATATATATGCAAACAAAACAAAACAACTAAAGCATGAAATAAAAAGAAGAATGAATGAACTCCCCTCAAGTTAGGTAGATGGAGTTATTGAGCTTTTCTTGTTCCACCATCGTTTGCACAGCTCCATCATGAAATTTTTTCAGACGGTGTATATTCGCTTTGAAGGTCCTCCCATTTGCCATGTCCTGCAACTCATTCACTCCATGGGGAAAAATATAAATAGTATAGAAAAGACCTTTCCACTTGGATCTCAATGTACCTAGAAACCATTGGAGTCTAAAGTTATATAGCAAAATCTTGTCACCTACTTGAAATTTCTTCTGCTGTGTATGCTTAACATGATATGCTTGGGTCTTCTCTTTATAATTCCATGAGTTATCATAGGCTTCAAGTCTTAGTTCCTCCAATTCTTGCATCTTTAATTTCCTCTCGACTCTAGCTCGATCCATGTCCATGTCACAACACTTGATTGCCCAAAATTCTTTGTCCCAAAACATGTGATGCTTGAGTGGTTACCTTAATGGGTTCTTGTCCTCCTCCAAGAAGATTTTATGCATACAAAAGGAGGGGCTGAGGTCAGAAATAGCTGCAATGGTCCATTCTATGCCTTTCTAATACCATCTCAAAAAATTCAATAATCTTTCCTATTGATCTACCTCCAAGTCCTCGACAATGAAGACTGGCTCTTTCCCCGAGTAGAGATACTTCAAGTGATCTGGTGAGAGTTTTAATTCAAGCTTGGGAGGTTGAACAAGGGATGGAAGCAATTTTTCAAGATCGGATTTCAATATAGAGATCCCTACACAAGCATCAATAACATTGTCAGTGATACAAGAAGACAAAAATTGTTCATCACTTAGCTTCATATTCTCCTCTTTGATCTTGTTAAGTTCTTCATCCACGTCCTGCAGCTTCTTATATGCTTCATCTCTTCAAGGTTATCTGTATGCCTCTCAGCTTCCATGTTTCTTTGGTCTTTATTTTGCAAGGAAACACTGAGGATTTCCAACTCCATCCCCTTATAGTTTAGCTCCTCCTGATGATGGTCCATATCTATTTTTTTCATAAACGAATCAGCCTCTTCTTCTGTTGGGGCTGGTGCATTCGCTAGAGGGGGGGGGGGGGGGTGAATAGCATTTTTCAGCGGAAGTACAAAAAAGAACAAGAAAAAAAGATCAATGCTAACCCATTGGATTTACT
>JBBMKF010242498.1:0-16768 GCA_037834155.1 Curcuma caesia
CCTTTACTTGTTCAAATTTCAAAGATGTTGAAATAATTTTATTGTTTAAGATCTAATTTATTAACCATATTAGGTGGCCATATAGCATACTTTCCATTATTTTATAAATTGAATCAATTAGGATATTGGAGTCACAATATCTAAATAATTGTGACCTTGGTATGCTAAAGACTGGCCTTTCACATGTCACTTGGTGGGAGAAGATCCATCAGTGACCTGCATTGGAGAATTTCCTAAGTCTTCATCATCAGTGACCTAAAATAGAGGCTCATTGGTAACGAAGGTGGAGTTGGAGCTCTGAACTTACTTAATTGAGTCATCAAGGTTAACTTAGGCTACTAACGTAAATTGAAATAACTACTCTAACTTTACCTCAGATGTGATATTCTCATTCTTAATTTTTCAGAAATAGCAAAAGTATAGGTTGAACATTTTGAACTCATATTGAGATTCATGACCATTTCACTATGGCAATACCTACCAGATCTGCACTTGAACACTACCAGACAGTAAAATAAAATAGCAAAGTCATTAATGGTTATACAGGTTGTTGTATTAATCTAGTTCTGAAATACCAAGCATGGGCAGATTGAACACTGACTCATCATGAACAATTCACTCAGGCGATGCCTAGAAGATCCACAATAGAATCACAGCTTCACCTAAGAAACTAATGACTGGCAAATAAAACTAATCAAATCACCAATAGAATAATAACATACTCAAATAAGAGAACTAATCCATTAACTTTGTTTGATCCATCACTGCTAAAGAATTCTTAAAACTAAGGTAGCAGTAAACTAGTAATTACCCTATCTAGGATTATAAACCCACAACTATAATGAGTATTAAATTGAAATTTCACAATATCTTAAGGTTTGCCGATCTTGTCAAGACCCACATTCTAAGTTCTAATTCAGTCCAAAATCTCCCTTATCAGGAACCATGAGATATGGTTGTATGTTCAGTTCAAACTCAATTGGACCAAGACAAATTGAATTAAATTTAACAAAATTTTATATTGACAAGCCAAAACAAATCAAGCTAGCATATAAATCAAATTGACCAAATCAAAATTGTCAATTTGGTTTGACTTGAACCAAATTTGCATTAAGCATAAGTCTTTAAATTTTTATATTAAACTGAAAAATTTTATAGACCAAAATTTTAAATCAAATGTTCACTATGAATTCAACATAATTTTTTTTTCAAAATTTGTTATGCAAAATAATTTCCACTGTCAAATATTTTATAATATTTCAAAAATAAATTCCGTTTGGTAAAAAAAATCAAATCAAGTAGAGTTTTTTACTTAGCTTGATTGGGTTTCTCAGCTTGAACCATATAATGGATTCCTCTTACACGTAAGGTCCAATTATGCTCCACCATCACAATCAATCCATTTCAGATATCTCATTATGTCTAGGATTAGATGTGCTCTAATATAATGTGTAACAATTAGTCTAGATCGACAAATTAACTTTGTCAGACCTAATCATTCAAGTAAAATTATTTCAATGCTTAACCCCACACTAATAGTACTTCCTTCATCTAAGCTTATAAATAAGCTTCTTCCTTAGTCCACAAGTCTCCATGTTGGACCAAGTTGGAGTTTCAAAATAGATATCTGTGATTGTTGCAAACTTTTTATTATTGACTTAAAATTATGGTAATATTTTTAGTTTTTACTTTGAGAATATTTACATGATTTTTCTTCCAATTGAGAAGAGTATTTGTATCTTAGCTTAATTTCTTTGTAATTATTTTCATTTTGGACTCATCTGATGCTATGATCCAGCCATTCAGTGTTTCAAAAAATATCCTCAGATTAGATACACCTTCATTTTAGTCCTGTAGTTTGTACTTTTAATTGGCACCATTGTTCATAGTTTTCATCCTTATTCTATTTTATGCTATGTTTTTTTATCACTTTAAATTAAAGCAAATAGCTAGTTTGCTTCAAGTTATGCTTTGAAACTATTTTATCTTTGATTATAGAGCTGCATAGAGGGGTTGGTTCAAATTTTGAAGGAACTGTCCAACAGTTCATATTCACCTGAGTATGAGATTTCTGGGGTTATGGATCCTTTCTTGCAAATCCGAATACTTAAGTTGATGCGCTTGTTGGGCCAAGGAGATGCTGAATGTAGTGAATATATGATCGACATTCTTGCTCAGGTCTATTTTCAAGTAGCCTAATTATTTCTTAAGTGTGAATTATTCTTGCTCGATTCCTTGAATACACCTTAAAATCTAATGCATACATTCCATATTACATTTATGATCTTTGAAAATTTTAAAATTCGTATTTTTCTGAAAAGCATTTTGCTGAATCCTCAAAATTGTCAATTGCAAAGACATGCCAGTGTTTTTGTTAATGCAAGTTAACAATCTTTGATTTGTGCACTTATATAGTAAATACTTCTTGTATTTCTTTGGCCTTTCTAAATAAATATTCTATGGTAAAGTGCAATAAGATATAATTCTACCATCTTCAAGCTTTGGGTTTGTTTTCATACACCATTTGGTATATAAATATTGTTTGCTTTAATTTCCATATCAAGCTATAACAAGTTGTAGTTGTGCTTAACAAATCCTAACTCATCTTTTTGATTGAATATCTTGTCTGACGTATGCAATCACTCAAAATCTGATTGTCCTATATCATTACTATTGTAGGTTGCAACAAGAACTGAATCACTCAAAAATGCCGGAAATGCTATTTTATATGAATGCGTTGAAACAATAATGGGTATAGAAGCTAGTAGTGGTTTACGTGTCCTTTCAATCAATATTCTGGGCAAATTCTTGTCAAATCGTGACAACAACATCAGGTATCTTTGTTTCCAATTTCTTATAATTGATTTTATGAATGTCTGCATTGGCAGTTCTTCGTGTTTTTAGGATCAGTGCTATTATGCCTAACTTGTCAAATCTATTTGCTTGATCTTGAAGACTTTATTTGAGATAATAAATATCTTTTTGAATTTACATATTTACCTAAACAATTTAACCTATAGGTGCTTCATTTATACCTCTTTTAAAAGCTCACTATTATTGGCTAATTGGGCCCATTTGTAAATGTGTGATATAGAGGTCTATTTGTAATATTTTATATTCATAATCATATTTATATATCAGTAGAGGGAGGCTACACACCTACTAAGGGTTCTATGAGGAATAATTTTCATTTGTAATATTCCATATTTATAATACTATTTATATATAGGTAGAGGGAGGATGCCTACTAATGGTTCTATGAGGAATAATTTCCTCTTTTATATTATAGCCACTTGCTCCTTCGTAACCGGCATCCATGTCTTCGTATGTCTCTCAGGTAGTCAGGTGTTCATCTCTCAGTTGATGAAGCCTTCTGTACATGCAGTCTATCTATGTTGACTGCGACATCCTCCTTTGATCAGTGCAATGTCGTATGTATCCCTATTATCCTAGTCTCGCTGAGCATGTTGCCACCTCCAATTCTTGGAGCCATTAGTTTCGGGTAGAGAAGAGTCATCTTCTTCTGATTGGGTGTGAGAAGAGTGGTTATTGTTTGTGTCCTGATCTTGATTGAAAGCCTCAAGTTCCTGTCCTTGTCAGGATCTTCTTTATGCCCTTGTCGCTGTGTAGAGATGCTCATGCACCGATGGAATTACTCCAAGTTGATTTAGTTCTACCTTTGGTTTTAGATATTTTGTCACCTCTATTGATGATTATCCTTGAGTGTCTTCTAACGAAAGATCCTTCTAGACTTTTCTCTATCTTTTCCACCTTTTATGCCAAAATTAAAAATCAATTTGACATTTGCATGCAATGACAATGCTAAGGAATATTTTTCTTACTTTTTAAAGTTATTTCTATTGAGTAATGTTTTTCCTTCATTAGTCCTCATGTCCATATACACACCTTAGTAATATGGTGCAACAGGATGAGAGAATTGACATTTTGTTGAACATGCATGACCTCCTTTCATGTTGGAGTGATCTTATTATCACATGTTCTTTTATCGATCATATAGCATCCTCCACTCTTCATGACTAAGTTCTATTCCGTATCTTTCCATAAAATGCTATATTTTCTTCCACTATAGGTGCATGGATGTGCTTGCTTTATTCACTAGTGTCTCCTTACTATGATAAATTATCTTCACGGTCCAAGTGCATTTTTCTTTGTTGTTGTTGTCTCTAAAATGTTACCATTGTTATTCTTGTGAGATATATTGTGCTTTTACCTTTACTATTGTGATATTTTTGAAACTATTCCTTTCTTTCCCTCTACACCAACTTTACTTAAATTTGTGCATGAAATTCTCCCTCTTCCTACTTCTTTCCATCCCCACTGGTGGAAATAACATTCATATTGTTTTAACTTATTGAGTTTGTGTAAGTTCTTCTTGTTCTAACATATTTCCGAGTTCACTTCTTTCTTTCCCTCTACACCGTCTCTACCTGAATTTGTGTAGGAAGTTCTTTCTCTTTTCTATCCCTAATGGGAGAAGAGATGTCCTTGGTACCAAGTAGAAGATATAGTTGTATGACTGATTAACTAGTGTTACTCACCAACATATATAATCCCTATGCGTAATAATGTATAAATAACTATCAATGCGAGGCTGAACTTATTATCTCAAATAGATTGCAAAATTATCACTATACCTTTGCAAGTTTATGTGCTACATCTTGATGTTATTATGCACAACAATTTGATCATTGGGGGAATTGAATGGATATGTACTCATTTTGTTGTAATTTGAAACTGCTTTAATTGTGAAAAAAACTAGCATATACATTCTTCATTTTTAAACAGGGAACACAACTTTTTTACGCTTGATTTTGCATTTTATATTCTCACTGATCAAGTTATGCACTTTCTTTTTCTGGGGACCTTTAATTCTAATTTCAAAATTTGAATATTGACTATTCAGAGCGAGTCTTATTCCTTTTAGTGTACAAATCATTATTTATTTGATTACGACCATTCAAGTGTGCTTGTATTTGAGGAAAATTGAAGTTAATTTCAACATACTAATTCTCTGACTTAAAAGGTTCAATTTCTATTGATAGAAATGCTTCTAATTTTCTTCCCCCTTTTATCATAGATATGTTGCACTCAACATGCTCATGAAGGCGGTCACTGTAGACTCACAAGCTGTGCAGAGGCACAGATCAACAATCCTTGAATGCATGAAGGTAGGGAGCGCTTTAGAATAGGTGGCATTCCTATAAAACTAGAAAACATATTTTCTTTTTGTTTGCTATTCGGAAGAGACACCATAAAAATTCACTTGTAGCATGGATGAACTAGAGCTTCTATTATAGTTTTTATGTCTGTTGGGAATCATCATATTTCATGTATCAATCTCTTTCAGGATTCTGATATCTCCATTCGAAAGAGGGCACTGGAGCTTGTTTTTCTTTTAGTCAATGAGACAAATGTGAAGCCTTTGACAAGGGAACTTATTGGTTATCTAGAAGTGAGTGATCAAGATTTTAAGGGTGATCTAACTGCCAAAATTTGTTCAATTGTTAAGAAGTAAGTGAAAATGTCAGCCTTCACTTAAAAATAACCTATGGAGATTAGTTCTAATGATTAGGCCTTCTAACTTAATGCAATTGCATATTTATTTTCCTTATGTCATTAATGATATTAAATCATAAATTAATCTAAGGGTAAAAGCCATAGAAAGCCTCTAGATTTTCTTTTTGCTCCCACCAAAGTTCCTTTATCAAATCCTTTTATTTGAAGTTCCAAAATACGTTTAGAAAATTTATATGAATATTCCTTCAGTTGTATGTTGGCCGCTGACCATTGTCAATGGCTGGCCGACCAATCAAGGGAGCCTTAATAGGGAATTTTAGAGAACTAGGGGGCCCTTTTAGGGCCTATATGTTTGTATGTTATTGGTGAGATTTGAACCCGGACCTCTACCATGGCAAAAAATTACAACTACCACTAGGAATTTTTAATGAGATTTTTCACAATGGAAGTAACATTTTTATTATAATCTTATAACATAAGAATATAATTATATATAGAACTTGCTTTACTCAAAATATTGATTTATGCAATAAGTATTTTTAATTGCTTTCATTTTTTGTGTAGACCCGTTTCACTTTGGTAAAGATGTTTTTAATTTTTTAAAAATATTTTTTATGCTCTAAAAGTGCAGAACCATATTTTATGGATCACACCTCAATAAATAGGCATCCTAAAAGATGATTCTATCATAAAAAATTATTTTTATGTTTTGTGTAGGCATCACACCTCAATAAAGACATTTTTAATATTGTTATATGTTTTTTGCGCTTTGACAATGTGGAACCATGTTTTGGTTAAAATACAATTCTACGCTGTAGAGGTATCCTTGGCTTTCGTTTTTATACGTAAGCATCACTACACATCTTCGATCATGTAATGTATAGATTATGTGCCAGTGTTAGAAATGCCATTAGTGATGTGTAATAATAGCTACATGAGAAAATGAAAATCAATATATATTTTTGTAATATGATTTTATGGCATAGAGGTTGCTAACTTTCACTTTTTATGCTGGTATAATTACACCTTAACAGTAATATCTCACTGAAACTATAGACCATTTTTTGGTCATAACATGGCTCTCTAATAAAAAGAATCTATTAATTTTTGTTTCTTATATGAGCATCATTACGCATAGCTAATGACATTCTTAACATTTGC
The DNA here is from genome assembly GCA_037834155.1 of Curcuma caesia. NCBI lineage: Eukaryota > Viridiplantae > Streptophyta > Magnoliopsida > Zingiberales > Zingiberaceae > Curcuma > Curcuma caesia. Next base: position 6,700 of record JBBMKF010242498.1, read on the forward strand.
ATGAAAATTTTGACATTGGGATAATGTAAAACCATATATTTCCAAAAAGCCAAAATAATACCCTTATAAATACTATATATTTCCACAAAATTGCTAACGTGATTTCAGTTGGCTGTCAAAGTGCTTTATTGGTCAACCGATGGTGGAATATTTCAATGCATATTCTAGGCTATTTTTGTGACTTCAAATAAAAAGGCTTTATTTGGGATTTTTTGATAAATATGCTTTGGCTGCGCAAAAATGAAAATTAAGAGCCTTTTTAGGGGTTTCCCCTTAATTTATATGCTTGTTCATTCTGAAATTTAGATTGCCCTTTATTTCCACATTTGTGCATTTGCATTGGAAGCAAAGATGCCAAATGTAGGGTAAATGATGGATGACTATATCAAAGATGCTCTAGATACAGACTCTGGACAATGGTTTTTTTTTTATTATGTTGAAATAAGTAGAATAATGAAAACTCTAATGAATGGTAGCATAATGCAAAAAATATTTAAAGGGCTTGTGTACTAGCTATATAAACTTTTCACATTAATCAGATAAAATTTCTCATCGCCTCTTTTTGTGTGATACAAAACTGAAAAGAACCTTTTAGAGAAATCATCAGTATTGAAATGATAGTAAGCCTATATTAGCATTTTCAACAATGTGGCGGAAATTGATTGGAGGGTGATTATATGGCAATAATTGTTGTGGGGAGCATTCATGAAGCTCTGACATGCAACATAAAAGGCAGCCAAATGGACATCTTTGTCTAAAGGAAACTATTCAAAAAATCAAATGAAACAAGGAAGCTAAGAACTCTATATTGATCACTAAGACAAAGACTTAATGTACGTTTAGATTTATGTAGCTAGTAGAAAACTCTCTATTGATCAATCACTTGCCTTGCTGCACCTTAGAACTTGAGAGTCACCATACAGGCTCTTTTATTGGAGTACAGGTATTAGCGTGAGAGGCATCATGATTGGGTGTAGTTTTTCTGCCAGCATTGAGTTATCCTTCAAAACAAAGCTATTTTGAACTCCATATGTTTTGTAGGTTTTCACAAGAGAAGAAATGGTATATTGACCAGATGTTCAAGGTTTTATGTATTGTAAGTGATACTGAATTATCTGAGAAGTGCATGCATTTCTTTTTACAGTCTAAATTAACTGTTAAACTGTACATGTGTACATTGATTTTATAACACTTAGCTTTTGTAATCATTTTGGAAAATAGAGAATATGAGATATGTAGACATGCAAATAAAATTATTTGGTCGGCTTACTTCTTAACTTGAAAAACCTAGGCTTTTAAAGCACGATGGGTTTCAAAAGCTAATTGATTGAGTACATACTGAGAGTCTGAGACTATGGTCAGTCTGAAACATGCAGAATATCATGGTTTTAACTGTTATCTTGAACATTGGTAAAAGAATATTTCTCTTCAAAATATTTAAGAACCTACAGTATGCTGGTGTTTTTTCCCTCTTGGATAACTCAAATTCTTGATGCAAACTTGTTGGGTATCAGTATTGCTGGATAATTTTTCCCACTAATAAAGCTATTTTTGTCATTGCAAGCATTCACTTCATGTTTAATATACCTCAGATTTGCATCACTTGTTTGAGTTCATAATCACTACTAGATGTTCAGTATTGAGGATTTTCACCAAAATATAGTTGTGGTTTATTTATGATTTTTGTAGGCTGGGAAATATGTTAAAGATGATGTATTGCATAGTCTCATAATTACAATAAGCAATGCCCTTGATATACAAGGTTATTGTGTCAGATCACTATACAAGGCACTCCAAAATCATCCTGAGCAGGTGAGTGAAACTATTTTTTAACATGATATTGACTTCAGCCATTTTTGTTTTCTTTATGTTGTGATTTATTCCATAGGGAAGTTTAGTGCGAGTAGCGGTATGGTGCATTGGTGAATATGGTGACTTGCTGGTTAATAACATAAAGGTGCCTGAAGTGGAGAATCCAATGAACGTAAGTTCATACCTCTCTGTATTCCACTAGAAAATACAGTTTATTTTCTTATCACATCTAGTTAATGGTCTCTTGATCAACATTATGTCTAATATTATGATTGTGACATTCTAATTTAATTCCACATGTAAAATTGTGGGCTAAACAGGGGATTAATAAGCTTTGATGGATGAGCTATCAATTTGAGTTTAAACATTTTTGACCAATTTGACTTGACAAGTTTAATGAATCAGTTTTCTCATCTCGGCAAGTTGGTACAATTAGCATCACATCATAGCCATTGTGTATTTGGGAAAAACTGCAGTGTAATGGTGGAGGCCATTGGGCTTTACATGCCATTGATGGAAATTGTTCTCGGGATTTTAGTCGGACTATGGGTTTTGCACTCAAGATTATTACATCCTAGAATTGTGAGCTAATCAAAAGGGTTTATAGGCTTATATGGGTGAGCTATTATTAACTTGGGCTGAAGAATTTTGGACCAAGTTATCAGGCCCAATAAAATTAATGAGTCAATTGTCTCATCTGGTTGGATTGTTATAATGGTTGCAACAATTAAATTGAGTCAGAGACAATCTTGCATCGCATACTATTTTCTTATTTTTTTGAACTTTTGTACAGTTCAAGCTTCAAATCCTGCTGCTACTGAAATATTTTGGGCGTGCCATTTTCTTTTCCAAACTAGCAAAGATAATCCAATAACACTGGATAACTAGATAAGAGTATTTGATTCCTCAGATCTGATTTGTTGGCAGAACTTATTCTGTAGGTCATTAGCCCTTTCTGAGTCAAGAGAAGATTTACTTCTCTGACTGACATCTATTATGAGATTTAGATTTACTAGAACTTTGAGATTTATTAGCCCTTTTTCCTTATTGATGAGGAGGATGGCCAAAAGTCATATATATATATATATACAAACCATCTAGGAGGATCAGCTGCACCAAACAATGGACTTCTTGATCTTGCAATTGAAAACTTCAAGAAGCTGTCAAAACTCTTGGTCCATTATTACATTCTGTTAATTCCTCAAACATTGTCTTTCATCTTAAGTATTTTTTTATACTCAATTAAAATAGTTCCAATCCTAATGAATAGCTGATTACTATTTTCGCACCTATGTTTACTGTTTTAAAAAAGTATTATTTCACTTTATGATGTCTTGTTTGCAGATAACAGATTCTCATGCTGTTGATGTTCTGGAGGCTTCTTTAAAACACCACTTATCAGATATTACCACTCAGTCAATGTGTTTGATTGCTCTTTTGAAGCTATCATCTCGTTTTACATCAACCTCAGAGCAAGTTCCTACATCAAATTGATTCAATCCTCTTTTTCTCTTATTATCAATTATCACCATTTTGGCTTTCATTTTGATTGCTTGTACCACAATTTTTGTGTTAGGTTTAACAAAACCTTATTTTGAGTTCATGATTTTTGACTTAGGAATTCAATATATCCCCATGATCTTCTCTTTGTTCTTTTCTTTTACCACCAAGATTTGACCTATCAGTATGCTATCACATTTCCATATACCTATATATGTGTATATTAGGTGTAACAAACCTCATGCTGTGCTCTACAAATGCATGCCCATTGTTCTCATTATCATGGTTTTTGACTAAGGAGTTCTTTATATCTCCAACGATCTCTATGCAATTCCCTTTTATTACCAAGGCTCACATTTGCATATACTGATACAGGTTTATCTTTGTGCTCCTATTAAGTTCTCTCAAAAAGAATTGATTCATATGAATCTATATGAAAATAAAATACGAAAATATGAAAATGTATGGATATTACAATAAATGACTTTTATTTACACTTTCTTTGGAATCAAATTTCGTCTGAAAATTATAAATTTTGAGCTTTCACTTTTGTCAAGACGATATATTGTTTGATTTTCATTGATGCAAATTGATTTTTCTAGAAATGGTCATGACCACTGTTTTATACAGTCAAAAGGCCATTAAATCATTTTTCTAATGTTTAATTACTTTGCCAATAGATTTTTAATCTTTTTACATTTAAATTTAAATGTAATTGATGTTGAGTTATTCAAACAAACTAGTTAAGAAGCATAGCATCCTCACTTAAACTAGCAATCTTTGCCTAGCATATTGAGGGAATTTATTTTTGGATTTGCATATGTTTATTCTTTTTTAAAACGTCAGTTATTTTCTTCTATCCATTTTATTTTGCTAATTCTGGGTTTTAATTGTATATTATTTTCAATGTTTGTTGAGACACTGGATGAAGTTCGGGCAATCCTAGTCAGCCTTCTTGCAAAGCAAATTTTATGTACATCACTCCTAGTCATTTAAATTACATGTCATTCTACTGTTATTCTATATTAGGCAATTTTTTGCATTCTTCTAAATTTTAATACTTTCATTGCATATTGTTTCAGCAAATTTTTAATGGATGATGTAGCTTGTTCTCATCATGCAAAATAGTTTTCTTGTTTTTGCTATTATAGAAACTTATTGATGGTTGCATTCTATTTCTAACATTTCAATTATTGTTTATTTACAGGAGGATAAGAGAGATAATTATTCATCACAAGGGAAGTGCTGTGCTTGAATTACAGCAAAGAGCAATTGAATTCAACTGTATAATCCAGAGGCATCAGAATATAAAGTGGGTACTTAACTATTTGGGCACTATAATTCAGTGTGATCTGATTTGCTTGTTCTCAGACTTTTGATTTCTGATTATTTTGATTAATATGCAGATCTTCTTTGCTTGAGCGGATGCCTTCTTTGGATGAGTCTGCTCACATTGGAAAAAGAACTAGTTCTTCACAAGTGAATGTTTCTTCAGTTAAACTTACCCGACCAACTCCTGTAGTATCACCTAGCTTTCCAAATGGTGTTGCCCATGCACCAATAAATCCCCTATTGGATTTACTTGATTTAATACCAGATGATAACCCAGTTCCTACTGCATCCACCAATGATATTGTGCAGGATTTGTTAGGCATTGGCTTGGGAAACCCTTCAACCTCAGGTCTTGGCTTTTTTACTTTCTAGTATTGAATTATTTGTTTCTGCATATAACAAATCCATGTTTTCAACCTCCTTTGTTTCAAGTATATATTCTGATGTTTATGACCATTCTTTACAATATGTATCTCTGCTACACAGATTTTAAAATTGTGGCTGTGCCTAACTCTACTGACTTTGCTACATAATATGGTCCTTGCCCTAAGATTATTTCTCGGTATGTATTGGATACCAGTGCATACATTCATGAGATATTTCGGCTATTTGACTTTTCACTATTAGCCATGGTTTGAAATCTCATGCTATGCATGGTTAAAACATATTGTTCCCATAAATTACCAAAATTCTAGCACAATGTCAAAATTGTACTATTCTAGATGGGCACAAATTCAAATGCTATAGAGTTGTCTCCTTTTTCCTTCCACCTCCAATTTATCACTAACACTGTACACCTGAAACTCCAACACAAGTGGAGATTTTGAATCTTAGTGTTAAGCATTAATAATCTGGATAATCTACTTGTATCATTGTCTCTACTCCAGAGGATACGCACATCATTCTTAGTGTTCTTCTCATATGTTGCAAGGATTACAAACCAGTCTAACATTTCTAAATTCCTAATCTAATTATTGGCATAAAAATGTAGTTAATAATCACAATGAACAGCTTTAGTGATGTGACATGCTATGCATTGCAATGTTATTATGTATTGTGTGAAGATACATGGATCTATATGTGAATACCCTTATTGCGATACAGATAAATAAAGGAAGTTACCTAGGTTTCAGGTTCCAAGAAATTCCCCACTAATTCACATGTTATCAGAGTTGAGATACTTGAGACATTCTCTTTAACGCATGTTTCTTTTTCCATGACTTTGTTTTTCAGACACTACCATTACATCAAAGAACTTTTCTTCGTCCCATGTTTTTTTTGCCTTTTCCTCCAAAAGTTGCCACTACATCAATGGAAAAGTTGCATCGCCTTCATGACGATAGTGAAGGACACAACTCGAGGGAGTTATGTATGCAGAGCTCAACCTCCATTGAATTGATAGTACAACAGCTTATCTCCGTATTGATTAAAACCGATCACCATTGTTCTGCATGTTGGCCACCACTATGCATTGCTCCTGCAATTGCTGCCTGTCGAAGGGAGCCTGCAGCAGCCTCCTTCAATGTCGTGAAGCACTCTTCTTCCTTCTATGCCATTATTGGTTCCTCTCCTTGTTTATAGCTTCTCCTCCAAGGACTACTATAATGTCATAAGACTCTTTTGATCAAGTCCCTAGTGTCATCCACATCATATACTCATTATTCCAGTACTAATTTTGCCAACCAAGTCCAGCTCTCAGCGTTTAAATGAGTTATATTTATGGACATGTGCAAAACATCATTTACTAAGGAGGATATAACTACGGATTTACCCGTGAGTAATATAGCTATATCATGATAATCAAGTTCTGATATATTGTCATTTCATCGAAGAGAGAAGTGGAATCTAAAGGGAATTGGTTGATTCACAAAGTCTAGAGGTCCTATATGTAATAAGTTGAGATTCCATGATATCTTTGAGCCAACTTAACTGGTGTTGGGGATCTTAGTAGATGCAAATATCATTATCCTCACATATATAGATAGCGGTGCCTAAGCTTGGGCTTCGGTTGTGGATATTCATCCATCACTAATTCACACATTTTTTAGGTTCAAGACCAAAGGAGGGCAGCATACCCATCGCTCATGTTTTCTGGCATGCATCTTATAATGAGGGGAGAAATTGTATGTGTTGTAATGCTATTGTGAATTATAGTGATTTGTGGGGAAGTGGATGTAGCTGCTGCAGTTGTCTATAAAGATGCATTGAATGAAAAGAAAAGACAAGCAGTTACAGTCTTACAATAGGAATTCCCTCTTTGCTTCTTCGAGCCGCTTCTTCTAGGTCTTCTAATGCTGCACTTTTGTGCATCACCTTGTTTATCATCTAACATCTATGACGCATCTAGATAAACCATAGGACCAAGACAGTAATACTACTTTGACATGAGTAGAACATGTACTTTGTTTCAGCTTAACTAGTATGATCCTTTTCGACAGGAGCAATAATGTATGTGACCATGAACTTAAATTGTTGTTCAAACATTTGCTTCTCCTTTCTAGACTGTGGCGAAAACAAAACTTCATTAGCCATAGCCATAGTTAATACTTTATTCCGTTACGGCTTCTTGTGGCACAATATAGTAGTGTGGTTTTACTTTTCATGAAGGTACCACCGCACCGTCAGTGGGTACAGATATTCTGTTGGATCTTCTTTCAATTGGAGGAACTAATGATCAAAATGATGTGTCAGCATTGGATGTCTCCTCCAAACAAGGTACTAGTTCAACAAACAAAAAAGAGGCATTTCATAATCATGTTTGTGTATCTTGTTATCTGAAACCTGATGTTGTATTCTTCGATACTTCACAGGATCTGCGCCACTAACCAATCCATCCACTTTTGAAGTAATGGATTTGCTGGATGGGACTCCAGAGGATAGATCAACTGGTAATTGTGTTTGAATTTCGCTGTGATAAAAGGGAGCTTATTAATCTTATGTTAATTCTTGGACAGATGATGAACATCCAGTTTATCCATCTATTATCGCTTTCCAGAGTGGCACCTTGAAGGTTGCTTTCACCTTCACAAAGAAACCTGACAAACCACAAGTTACACAAATCCAAGCTACGTGTACAAACTTATCGACAGACGAATATACGGATTTCATTTTTCTAGCAGCTGTCCCTAAGGTGCGTAAAGAAAATTTTGTGGGTGACCTCTTTTGGAGATTCATTCTTCCCCTTGCTGTCTACATGCAACCTTAAACCCAGAATCGACAAGATAAATTGCTAGCAATGGATTTGGAAAAGAAAATTAAATTCATGCCTGCTAATGTTGGTATATCATACAGAAGATTCTCCAGGAAAGAGCAAAACCAGTGGAGAGAGTTCCATCTCAAGGAAAATTTATAATCACAAACACACGTAAGAAAAAAAAAATTTATAATCACAAAGCAGTAGTGAAGCAGAAGAAACCATGAATGTGTGGAAAGCTATTTCTTTAGTAGATTTAAGTTTTTAATCAATTCACAAAATATGGTTGAATGCAATGCCTTGTTTGTTCATTTGTCATCTAGTTGTGGCATAGCATTAATTCACAAGAGAAGAAATATAATATTACATGATTTCTTCTTGTTATCTAGTTTATTCAGCTACGCTTAGAACCTGCAAGCAGCAGTATTCTTCCAGCCAACGGCAATGGGACAATCACTCAAACTCTGACTCTAACTAATTCCCAACACGGGCAGGTAACACAATTTGACTACTTTACGAATTGCGAAACCAACAACAAACAAGTAATTACAAATTGCAAGTTCTATGGCTCATGGGATAACAAATGCACCAGTGTTCTTCATTCATTCATTCATTCACCCATGTTTCATCAAATAGACATCTATCAGAAATTATTCTTTTAGCCTTTTGATTACTTTGATTTAAAATCATGCACGGCGTCATTTTCCCGTTTGCATTCATCAAGAAATGTATACATATTTGTAAAACTATAATTTGGTACAATAGAATATTTGATAATCAGTTGCTTGAATGGTTCATAACAACACTTTTGCAGATGTTGCAGAAGAGATTTTGAGTATATTTTAAAGAAGATATCTAATTCTTCAATCTTTATATTTTGTATTCAGTTTTACTTCCATGGCTTTACTTTTATCTCTTGTCACTTCAGAGACCTTTGGCCATGCGTATGAGGATGACTTACAAAGCAAACAACCAAGAAAAGCTAGAACAAGGACAAGTCAACAACTTCCCCCCTGCATTATGACCATTTGTTATAGTTCTTGTTGAATTTTTCTCTTTCGATCCCCTTTTTCTTTCCAGTTCTTAGATTTTGTATCCATTTTCTTTCATTGCTTCAAAAATAAACTGCAGTACAACTTGATCAACTTAATAACACAGTATTGTGCAAGCATCCTACTACAGTAGAGATCGAATCTGAGAATTGAGTAGTCTTTGAACTGCATGTGCATGAGAATTGAGAGCAGCTTTCTTTTTGTCTTTTAGCAGTACAGGGATTCCACTCATTCCCAGGCCATGCCTATGCAAACAAACACACAACACCAGCTAATAGATCACTGCTGCTCATTCAAACCTTCACTAAGTTCTATATTCATCTCATTCATTGAACCCTTTTGGTGGCATTTCTTGGATCAGTCCATGAATAATCAATACATCCCTCCACTCATCAGACTGTGGAAAGCTAGAAAACAAGAACATATTTCATCATTTTGCTGCATGCATGGGAACATGTTTGAAGATGTCTTCCAGTTTGCTGTGAGTCTGCTCTTCTTTTCATGCAAAGGAATCAGTCCTTGAAAAACTAATCCATGATTGTTTGTTCCTTCTTCTTCTTCTTTTTTTTTTTTTTTTAGCCTAAGAATTCAAATTCAAGTAGCAGAATTTCTCAAGGAAGATGAATATTACGAACACTCACTGGAATTTGTTTGCAATTTACTAACGATCAGTAGCAAAAAAAAAAAAAAAAAATTGTGTTCTTCGCTTGATGAGAAGAATCAAGCATCGCCGATTGCTGTCGTCTTCTTCCATGGCAGGTTTGCTTCGAGATCAGACGCATCAGGAGGCGGCACGGCCGCCTTGCCCTTCTTGTTGCTCCACAGCCAGATCTTGGACACCGAGAAGCTCTCCCGGCGGCCGCCGACGCCGAGTCGGTTCCCCTCCGCCGCCTCGTCGCCGGCGCAGCTGTCGGTGGCTTTCGCTTCCCGTCCTCTGCTCGCGGAAGCGCAGCAGTTCTTGAAAGCCACGTGGAGCTCGGCGTCGGCCACCACGTACTGGTACGACCCCATGGAGAAGCACCTCCTCGCGTCCAGGCTGCTGCTGCTGCTCTCGCCTTCCTCCAGCCTCCAATTCCCCATCGCAGTTCGCCCGCTCTCCTCGCCGTTGACTGCCGCGCCGTCGTCCAGGTTCTTGAACTTGCCGAGCCGCACCGGGAATGACTTCTTCTCGGCGGCTGTT
>JBBMKF010242715.1:0-16763 GCA_037834155.1 Curcuma caesia
TTAGCAGAGGGATCAGAAAAACAACAGGACCTAACTTAACCTAGTTGACCACATCAAAACTAACCGGGGCACCAACAGGGGGTTGTCGCCCCGGCCCTACGAAAGTTTTCCACCGGTTACCAGGGTAAATCGGGAAGCGCACGCAGCGGCCAACTCAAATGTCCAGCATCCTTTGATTACAATTTTCATTTGGAGGAAAATTTCTGTAAATACGCCGTAGATGGGGATCGAACCGTGGGTGCCTGGGTCACAATCTGGATGTCCTACCGTGACACCATGGCTCGGGGGATGAAGTGACAAGGTTAAATACTCTCCCTCTCGTAGTAGTCAACTGTAAAAAAAAATTATATGAGGATTTGCACCTAAGAATATTTGAAATTTCTAAAATTATAACATTTTTAGTTCAATTTGGTTCGTGTGTTGAGATTTCAAAACTTTGAGGACTCAAGAGGAAAAAATAGGGGGTTTTAGTAATTTTGAAAATTTTAAGAAATATAGATATTTTAACACATATTTTGAATTTTTAAAATCCTAAAAAGACAAAAAAAATTCTCATGATTCCTTTTAAGTATATCTTTTTAACTTTACATGGTAAATGATCAATATTTAAGAATATTAAGCCAGAGTAAGATTAAAATTAACTAAGTCTCTTCATTGTTTAAGTCTAATTATTTGCATTTTAATTTAAATTTATTATTATAATTTTTTACATTCTAAATATTATTTTAATTGCTTAGTGAGTTTAATATTATAAATTTTTTTATTTATAAGTTTGATAAAATTTTAGTAATTTATAAATTTTGTTCTAGTATATTATGCAATATAGTCCATCAATATACCAAATTTATTCATGAATATTTAATTATATAAAAATTGCTATGAAGAATCTTAATTTGTAAGAAAAATCACAACTTCAACTAACAACCCTAAGCACACCTTGGGTGTTTGAAATCGGACTCGATCCACTCAGGCCCCGACTCGGAAAATGACTCCATCTAAACACCTTGGGTGGACTAAGCACGCTTCGATCGAGCTAGGCCCACGCCTTTGGGGCCAAGTTCAATCCGAGCACTTCCGCTGAACTATATTGCATATATTTCAATCGAATCGAATTGAACCAAACCGAATGAGTACACAAGGCAACAACACTAGCTCCTTACGCAACAACACAAAGAACTCAGCTTGATGTCTACATTCTCATTGAAACCACACTCGAGCGCAGCAATGCCTTCTTAGCTGCTGACGCCGGCGCCGGCGTTGGCACAGCCCTCACAACTGGGCCATCGAAACCGAAACCTTTGCGAGCTCTGTACATTTCATGGCCGATCACATCGCCCTCCTCGATCACTGACACCTCCTTCGACAGCGATTCATGCTCTTCGACTGATGCCAGACTCTGCGCAAACCAGCAGCTAAATTGATCACCTCCTGCTGCATCAGGCTTCTTGTTTGCTTCCTTCTGTGAATTCGACGAATCTGACTCGCCTTCTTCGTCGGCCTCATCTGGAGTACTACAGCTCGAATTCTCCTTAGATCTTGCAGGATTGCGAGAAAGCATCGACGGTGGCTCGTCTCCTCCATTGCCATCCATCATCAGCCTTGCGTTTCGGATGGCGATCACCCTCTCCAACCGCCGGTTTCTTTCGAGCTCGGAGTTCCCGATCTGAATGAGAATTCTCTGGTCATCTTCGCTCCATGACACAGCTTTTTCTTCACCATCTTTCTCTCCGACATCGCTGCCATCCATTGATGCAGCAGTTGCCATTGAAGAACCAGATCTCTCTGACTTGAAATCGGAAGGATCGCCATCCTGTTCTCGATCAATCTCATGCCATTCATCACTATCTGCATCAGAGGTAACTCTTCTCACAACTGTCCTCCTCGTTGCTCTGAATCCGAGGCTTTCAGTGACTGAATCCTTCCTCGTTCGATCGCCGGCGTGTCTGTGCTTGCGGGTGTTCGGCTCACTGTGGATCAAAAGGACTCCGAGAAGAAGAGATGTGCAAGCAATGACTGGGAGGGAATTCAGGAACAGAACAAACAGAGGGGGAACGACCTTGTGCAGCACAAACAAGAGCCACATTAGAGCTTGTTTTTTATTCTTCTTCTTCTCCTCTCTCCTCCTTCCTTGAGTGTCTGTCTGTTCATGACAATTGAAAATCAACTCTGAAAAACAATAACAATCTTCAAATAACAACATCATGGAAGATGATCGATCGACAAAGCACTCACTGAAAGAGAGGAAGGAAATGGCGTTGGAGCTGATTCTGAATCTCTCTCTATTCAGACAAAAGATATCAAATTTCTGAAGGGAAAGAAAACAATATCTTATCTAGAAAGTGAATAAGATTTTCTTTCCTAGAGCGATAAATATATGGAAGAACAGAGGAAGATTTACCTTTGGAATTCAATATTTGAATCTCTCGAGGAGAAAGAGGAGAAGAAAAGAAGTAAATCTTTCATCTTCTTCTTCTTTAGGTCAAATTTGATCATGATTAAGAGCATCTATTAGGGAGATCTCACTGGCTGACCTACCAACCACTTGTCAAGATTTGATTGGTTCGAAAAAATACGTGAAGAATTATTTTTTTGTCATATATATGGGAGCAACACTGAACTGCAAAGGGTATTTTAATAATATTTATAAAGTTGAAGGGTAAAATGAAAGGTTTCAATCGGACGGCTGGTAGGGCACCACGTGGAAGCTGGGCGGCAAGGTAAATAAAGAAACAAGTACGGGATGGAAAGCCAGAAGGTGAACAGCGAAGCGGAGGCGCGAGGAGCGAGAGGAGGCAGCTCGAGGTCCCCGAGGCGAATCCCAAGCGCGCATCCTTCAGCTGGCGTGACTGGTACTTGCTTCGTCCTCCGCTCTTTCCCCGATCGGCTTCTTGTGTGGCGAGAGATTCGCGTCAAGCTGCTTCTGCTGTCGAATCTGTGAGATCCCTTCGACTTCGAGCTAGGTTTACGACTTTCGTGCTTGCGAGTGTTCGAAGGTTCGTTTTGATGAACTTTTGCGGTTGCTTGGCTTATCGAGAGAACCCGAATGGGGATACCCTTTTTGATCTCTAGTTGCCTTTCTTCTTCGTCTTCTTCATACCTTGTTTGAGTGATATCGACTAGGGTTCGCTATCTCATTAAGATATTTATTTTGGATATATTCTAAAATTTAGGGTTTTTAATGTATTTTTATTTTATGTTTACTTCCAAGCTTTCTGATGATCTCGCAGATTCCTGAATGGTTGGATACTTGATAACTGATTCGCGTCTTGGTTCTGTGATTTGAACCTTTTGTTTGCATTTTCTTCAGTAGTTCATACGGTCTGAAGAAGGGAAATGAGCTTCTAGTTTCTCAAACTTGGTGGTTCTTGTTCTGCACTATCAGTTGTTTGCTTTGTCATGGAAAGAAGATCCAATAGGACTCCTCCATCCGACGAAAAAGGGGTATTGGATGTGAAGCCTTTACGGTCTTTGGCGCCAATGTTCCCTGCGCCATTTGGCTTTGACACGGTTACGCAGTCAACTGTGCCTCCCATTGTTTGCATCACTCCATCTGGCTTCTCTCTTTCCGGTCCTGACCCTGTCGACCAAGGTACCCAGAAAACGGGCCCTATTGCAATGAAATCTTGTACTAATGGCTCCATAAATGCAACAACAACTAGGACACCACTCTCTAGCTCCTTTTGTTCAGCAGGTACTACCATTGCACTCTCCGATGACGATGACGACCCTTCTTTTGAAGGCAATACAACATCCTCAGGCAAGAGAGCTAAGAAGGCACGAGCAGATAGCCAGAAGAGAGTTGTCAAAAGTAAACGACCTATCAAGAGTCCAATAAAACCACTTCCCTTGGCCCTACCTATGCCAAATAACCCTAGGGAGTCAGTAGATATGATACTTATGATGTTTGATGCACTCCGTAGGAGGCTTCTTCAGTTGGACGAGGCAAAAGATGTGCTCAGGCGCCAAGACTTGAAAATTGGGGCCATCATGTCTGCTAGGGATGTGAGGACTAATGCAGGGAAGAGGATTGGATCTGTTCCAGGCGTTGAAGTTGGAGATATTTTCTACTTCAGGTTTGAAATGAATTTGATTGGATTGCATGCTCCTACTATGGCAGGTATTGATTTCCTGACAACTAGCTTTGGTGACAAAGAGGACCGTATTGCTGTTTGTATTGTGTCATCTGGTGGTTATGAAAATGAAGATGATGATGTTGATGTCTTGATTTATAGTGGCCAGGGAGGTCAGGACAGGCATAAAAAACCAGACGACCAAAAGCTGGAAAGAGGCAACCTTGCTCTTGATACAAGTTTTTACAGGAAGAATCAGATTCGGGTTGTACGTAGTGCTAAAGATATTAATTGTCCAACTGGTAAAATATACATCTATGATGGTCTTTATAAGATTGAAAGTTCATGGACTGTTAAAGGCAAGGCAGGGTTCAACATGTTCAAGTACAAGTTGCTACGAGAGCCAGGGCAGCCTGATGGAATTGCAACCTGGAAAATGGTGCAGAAGTGGAAAACGGATCCATCTAGTAGAGGTAGAGTGATACTACCCGACATATCATCAGGTGCAGAGAACTTTCCAGTTTGCCTTGTCAATGATGTTGATTATGAGAGAAAACCAAACCATTTTGTTTACTTAACAAATGTTAAGTGTCCACACCCTACTAATGTGATGAAGCCTTCACGAGGTTGCATGTGCCTTAGTGTGTGTCTCCCTGGTGACCGGAACTGCTCTTGTGCCCAGCAAAATGGGGGTGATTTACCATACAATTCAATGGGCCTTCTTGTATGTCGTAAGCCTTTAATTTATGAATGCTGTTTATCCTGCCAATGCTCTTTTAATTGCCGAAATAGGGTCACTCAGAAGGGTATTAGGCTCCACTTTGAAGTTTTTAGGACCAAAGAACGTGGTTGGGGTCTTTGTTCCTGGGACCCTATTAGAGCAGGAACATTTGTTTGTGAATATACAGGTGAGATTATTGATAGCAGGGTTCAAGATGAAGATGAAGAGGATGAGCATATCTTTCGACCTACTTATCTTGGTGAAAAAGTAATGAGATTCAATTATAGGCCTGAATTATTGGAAGATCCTGAATTATTGGAAGATCCTGAATTAGGAATTGTTAATGAGGTGTTTAGACCATTTCCCTTTACAATAAGTGCGAAGAATTCAGGCAACATAGCACGTTTTATGAATCATAGCTGCTCTCCTAATCTTTTCTGGCAACCAGTTTTACATGATCATGGTGATGAGGAATATCCACATATAATGTTCTTTGCGATGAAGCACATTCCTCCTATGACTGAATTGACATACGATTACGGTCCTGGCTCTGAATCACTTCGAAGCAGGAAATGCTTGTGTAAATCTCCAAATTGTCGATGCTATTTTGGCTAAAGCTTGATCAATAGTATATCAAGTACTTTAAACAACTACACATCCATCAGGGTAAGGATTTGCTCCTTATTTAAATATATGTTTTATTTTCAATTCCTATTCTTCTGAACATCATGCATAGCTGATTGCTTGCTTTCTTGCGTCAACTAAATGAATTAGTGGTTGTCTCGTGTCATTTACTTTGTATTTTCAATTATGTCTATTTCATGTTTTTGTTTATATTGCATATCATGAAAAAAAAACTATCTTTTTGAGTTACTTATCGGTGTTTGCTTTTTCTGTCTCATGAGATAATCTCATTATCAAGGATTAAGCTTTATGGGCATGACTTTCTTCCCATGAGGCCTATATCCAGTCTTTCATGTTTCTTCTTTTCAATTGTAACAAATAGACATACGCCTTCCTCTTAAACCATTTTTTTTATTGTATGAAGGTGCCCATATTCATCCTAGTAGTCTCATGTTTCCTTATTGAGGAGCTTATCTCTGTTGGTGATGACGATGGAAAATCATCTCTTTTCAGTTATAGAGCTAAGGCAGTCAAGACAAAGCTTAAGAAGTTATGAATTTTAGGAGTGTCCACAAATTGACGCCTTTAAATATCGTCCTTCAGTTTTAATGTGTGTAAAAAAACTATTAATTTTGCTACCATCTGATGTGTGACTGTACAGAGCAAGCATAATAGGTGTGGACAAGGTCATCCAGGGTAGTAAAACAATCCGGAGGCCATGTGTGTTCAATCATCGAGGCCGTTGTGCAACAGAGAGCAGTCTGGATTCTTTGATGATTAGGCAATGTGTAACTAGGTGATATTGGATGGATGCTCATTCATAGGATCTTATAAAGGGGAATTCTAGTCGTGAATGACAAAAAAACCATTCCTTCTGGGACATTCTTTGATATCACTGCGACCAATTCCAAGTCTTCTCCACTTTGACCCACGACTACAAAAGTCTCCTCAAGCTACAATTCTATAGCAGCCCACAATTCTTTTCCTGGATCCATCAAAATCATAAAATCCAATCAATTCAGTCGCTAGTTCAACTCTGTATCATCCCATCCCATCTACTTAAGCTAAACTGAATTCAGTTTGGGCAAATTTCCCAGCCTAATCAGAACCCGTTCAAATTTTCTAACTTGAGCTCCATTGGCTTCATTCCTGACCGGTGTCTAGGGAAAGTGCTATAGTTGGCAGATTTCTATAAGCTGTCATAAATTAATCATAACAAATTTGGCATCGTATATGGGAAAACGGAGTGCTGAGTATGGAGATAAGAAGGGAGGAGAAGAAAAAACTGCCAAGCTCATTGAACTCATAGTTTTGATGAATGTTGATGTGAATAGCTTTATAGGGGGAGAATTGCCTCTCCTTAGTAGATGAAACTACGTAATTCAAGGGTCTCAGGGATTGAAATTTCTAGATGACTCAGTGATGGTTGATGGAGAAGCCTGCGAGTTGTTGAATTTACAATTAAGGATGCTAGTTCAAATATTAATTAGGAAGATATTTCCAAGGTTGAAGAGGGAGAAAACAAACTGATTATATAATCAGGGACAAAATTAATAGAAGATAAGGGGACATTATAATTCTAGCAAGGAGGCAAAATTTGAGCAGCTGTGGAAAAAGAAAAGGGTGTGCCTACAGTAGATGCAAAATAGATAGATGATGAATCAGAAAATAGAGGACTGTTGGGTTAGGTGCAAGAAGAGTCGATACCTCAAAACCTTCAGATGTCGAACATAGGTACATATAACAACAATACTGATTCTGCTATGCATGCATATACTTTTAACTCACACATTTCTCTTTATTGGATGTTGATGCATTGATGTGTTAATTTTTCTCGACAACTAAGGGGATAGCTCATAGATGGTTTTCAAAGTTGCCCTAGAAAGTCTTAACAATTTTAAATAATTGAAGCGAGATTTTGAATCTTAATTCATGCGTAGCAGTAGAGCTCCTCAAAGTATTGATAGCTTAATGCCTTTTTTGAGGTAGGCGGCAGATGAGCCTCTCTCTCAAGATTCTTGAAAAGGTTTATTGTGGTTGCTAGACAAGTAGATGTCTCAAATTCTTTAGTATTGATGTTCGCCTTTAAATTTGCTCTAAAACCTTCGAGACTAAGACACATTTTACGGAAATCCTCTAAAGAATTATTCCAAGATGATAGAGTAGGAAAGTAGATATGCAATGATGGTTGACATGATGTAGGTGAGGGTGATAAAATTGATGTCACGAAGGATGGAAGAGGACATTGTGGGTGGAGGACAAGCACTCAGAAGATTAGAGGCCATAGGTCTAAATACTATGTAGTACAAAATGCTTCTCTATTGTCCCATAAGCATTGTAACTTTGCACTATATTCATTTTCAACTAGGCTCTTCCACCTCTCAAAAATAGCAAATACATCAATTTTTTATAAAAAGAAAACCTTCTGGTGAAATCAATTGATGAAAGTAACATCATAAGTAAGCAAGGCCCCAGGGGATGCCATTGACGAAGATCCTTTTTATGCATTAACTTTAACTTCCCAACAAAGTGATTTGTTAGCCTTGAGAACTCCCCTTCAAGGATGTCAAATTGAGGTTCTTGGCATGGATCATTTTCGTGAATTATTGAATCGTGAATCATACGAATCAAAAGGTTCTGATATAAAAATTAGAAAATATATTAAAAATATTTCTACTTTTTTTAGAATAGTTTTGACATCAAAGAATATGTAAAGTAATATAATTCTTTATTTGAACTCCCTTGTTAACTGCTTTTGACAGCAAATCATCAAATAGAAGACTGCTTATCTATGACATGACTTCTAAGTCAAATAACCATTTCAACTTTATTGTCATTCTATGTATTAATACAAGATTTTTTTTCTTTTAAATCCCCATTGATCTCACTTTGACTGTTTCTACTCTATGTAAGATTTTTTTTAAAGATCATTTTACTCTTTTGACCATTATACTTTCTATCATATAATATAGAATTCATTGTTTTGTTCTTCTTTCAGTTAACTTCTAGTATATTAGGGTTATCTTAGATTTACTTAAATGACTTTTCTCTCCTGTAGTTAATTCCTTCCTTTACCAAAACAGTTTCATCACTGGATTAGCTGCAGTTTCATCACTGGATTGTTCTTCTGTAACATTAGCATGAGATAACTGATATGATCTGAATAGATCTGAAATTTCTGAACCTTGCTAATCTTCACTAATTCTACATTTGGATGCTTCTGCTGGACAGTGAAGAGGATTTTCTAACTCGCGGCCTTTTGTTGCTCTTTCCAGGTTGATGTATTTCGCTACGCCGCAACCAAAAAACTGTTTTTTGATCAACATAGCGTCGGCTAGTTGCATTATGAGATCTTTGGACATTATTGAACTCAAAGGCAGGAGCTGATGCTTTGTAGGGTAGGCTACTGACTGCCTATCTCATGCTTTCATGCTGTGGTAGTCTTTCTGAATCGTAGAATGTGTATTTGATGGGCAAAATATTGTTTAGTTTGAAAGTAGGTGATGAATTCAGTTTAAGAATTAATTAGATCTGATGATTTTAAATCAAATTCAGATAGTTTAGTTATTATTTTATTTCTACTTTTTTTTTTATTAAATGGAGATGATTGCTCAAGCTGTAGGTGGTGTGGTGGTAAATGACCGGTGTTTGAACAATTAATTATGTTAGTAGTTATCTCTTTTTTTTTTGAATTTATTCGATGGATAAAATCGATATAAATTGGATATTTGGTATAAAAAAAGGTGAGATTTGTTAGTATAGGGTTTAAGGGTGATGAGTGAATGAATGGACTTGGTCAGTCACTGTAACCATTCGGACTGTTGTTAGACGGGCTTGATCGGTAGGGCAAAGGTATTGATGTGTTCAACTGGTAGGATTATTTTAACAAAAGGTGAAATTGTGACTCCACATAATTGATTTTACGATCATCTATAAAGTGGTAAATTGAAAAGTTACAGTTGATCACGACAGAAAAGGGTATTATTTTGATTTTGTCGAGATTTAATTTTTGTCCACTTCAATAATTTTGTTCTGTCATAATTAATTCAATTATATTTCGGGAACTGTGACAGGATTTATAAAATTAAAAGGATCTATAAAATTTGAATTTGTAGTTAACTACGATGAAGGAGGGTATTATTTCGGTTTCGTCAAGATTCGATCCGTATCTATTTTAACAATTTTGTTCTGTTGTAATCAATTCAACCATACCTCGGGATCATGGTCGGATCTACAAAATTAAAAGGGCTAGTGTATTTATTAGTTATTTAAGTATATATTGATATCTTCTTAAATATATTTTTAAAATAAATATAATTTGAATTTTCTCTATAATATAATTTTTATTAATTGATAAGTTTGAAAAATGAAATGAATGAGGAATAATTTAAGAAAAGAGAGTGAATATTGAGTTGAAATGAATTTTTTTTTCATGTATATATTATAATAGAGGATATATCGGATCAAAATATACTTGTTATTACCGTTGACTTTTGTTGTTTTGTCAATCAATTTTTTTTATAAAATTATTATTATTGTTGTCGTTGTTTCCGCCCGTGCCAAACCAAATGGACATTGCTGTCGTCCACCTGCAAGCTACGCGTTCCACATAAGCCAACGGCTTCTCTTCCTTCTTGATTGTCTTCTCGATTTGGGGCGAGAGATGAGGGAAAGCTGCGCGGCGTTCTTTCGAGGAAGAACGTTGCACGGATGGATTGATCCAGCAGCTTCACCTGCATGCATTGGATCTCAACACGCAGAGCAACGGAACGATCCGTTCCTATCTTCTTCCTTCTTTTAATCCGCCAGATCTCTTCCCAAAGGGCTGGTTCATGAAGAAGGAACCCTCTAGATGACTCGTACATCTTGGTTTCGCCGGTGTCTGCTTCCTCCTGGCGATTTGAGCTATTGAGGTTCAAGTTCGGTGCGAAGGACTGCATGGCGATACCAGAGCAAAGAGAGGGGATCAAGAGGTTGAGATTGTATCAAGCATGGAAGGGAAACAATGTAAGTTTTTTCGATTCAGTTGTTTGATTTACATCAACGTTGGTTCCAATTTCCTGCCTCCAAAGTGTTTGAGCTTTTGCCTCTGTTGTTTTTGTTAGATAATTGTATTCTGTTGTCTTAGGGTTTGAGAGGTCCAAAGTGATGTAGTTACAATTCCTATTAAAATTTAAAATAAAACACACACACAAGATTGGTTTGTACTATTTTATATCATGAGGCTGTGCAACTTAAAAAATTTTAGAATTATGGTAATCATAGTAAGACGACCTCATTTAGTGGGATAAATACTTGGTCGTCGTCATCGTCGTTGTATATCTAGTCTTTTAATATCATGAGTTCAAAACGCTGTTTTGTCCACAATTGATGGAAACCTAAGCTTCTTCACAGGCAAGATCACATCCCTTGTTACGAACTTGTATGCACATTCCTAATGCCACCCTGTTAGCTACTACACAAGGTGCATTTCCTCTGCGAAACTTTAGTACAGAATCATTCCTAGAGATAGCCAATGTTGAATGGAGAAAGATAACCGCGACTTTGATCTTTATCGATCAAATCAACGTATAGGCTTGACTGAGAGGTGATGGGTATACATTTCCCTATTTAGTTTTAGCAGTGGTCGTGGTTATTGTAATTCAATCTTACTTCATAGATCTTAATACTTGTTAATCCTATTTGAATCCTTTTTCTGCAAATTGAACTCTTAATGGACTTTAAGCTTAAAATTTGCAGCTTCCAGAGGAGAATCCATTAAGTTACAATTTAAACTTCAATTACAAATCCATGAGCATAAAATTCTCTTGGTGATATTTCTTTCGAATGTAGAATTCACCTGTTTTTTCCTTGTTCCGTTGATGATTTCTTGGTTGGGATGTGTGATGTAATTTGTTTCCTTACATATTTCAAATGATTCAGATATTCTTTTGTGGTGGAAGATTAATATTTGGCCCAGATGTTGCTTCATTATTCTTAACAACAATTCTAATAGCTGGTCCAGTGATAACATTCTGCATGGATATAATCTTGAAAATGAACAAGAATGAGAAGCAACACAATACGATCCTTGGATTTCCAGTTCTGATACTGACATTCCTGATGACAATTGCTGTAAGTGGAACACTCGGTCGATGTAAGAGTTGTTTGTGTTGAGTTTCTTGTCATCTTAAAGTGTTGGGATTTGGATGGTGCAGGACTTGACCTTTTTGTTCATGACATCCAGTCGAGACCCAGGTATCGTGCAAAGGAACACGAGGCCACCGGATGGTGATGAAGCATACAATGCCACAACTCCATCCATGGAGTGGATCAGTGGAAGAGCACCTCATCTACGGTTGCCGAGAACAAAGGATGTCATTGTGAATGGCTTTGTCGTCAAGGTGAAGTATTGTGATACTTGCATGTTGTACCGGCCACCTCGCGCCTCACATTGCTCAATCTGCAACAATTGTGTGAAGAAGTTCGATCACCATTGCCCTTGGGTTGGTCAGTGCATTGGACTAGTAAGCTGAGTTCTCTGTGATCTGATTTATTTTCTATTTTGCAGAACACTAGATAGATCATTTTGGTACCGGTTTTTTTGAATCTTTAGGATGGCTGCATTGACCGTTTATTGTGTCTTCTGCAGCGAAACTATCGGTTATTCAGTTTATTTATATCGACATCTGCATTTCTCTGCATTTTCATCTTCATCTTCTCCTGGCTGAACATTGTTGATCAAAAGAAGCACTATGGAAACTCAATGTGGAACTCCATGAAACACGAGGTGGTGTCGTTGGTTCTCATAGTGTTCATTTTCATCATGGTGTGGTTTGTCGGCGGGCTTACTGTTCTCCATTGCTATCTAGTGAGCACAAATCAGGTAAAAATTCCATTGCCAATTGTTTTCCCTCACGCGAAACACGTTCACTGATGATTTATGAGAGGGAAAATTGTTACAAATAAGTTAGGGACGACAAGACTTATGTGATATAAGCAACATGACCCCTATCCTTGACCACGTTTCTTTATGCAATATAACATTTCGTAGCGCATGTACTTTGGTTATAGAGAGCATCATACATCACAAGGTTGAATGTGCTTCTTTTACCCTTGTGCAATCTTTCATTCTGAATGTGCTTGATGTTGTTCTTTAACGATGTTGCAGACAACCTATGAAAACTTCCGATATCGATACGATAAGAAAGATAACCCACACAACAACGGCTACTGGAGAAATTTCAAAGAGGTTTTTTTCTCAAAGGTCCCACCTTCAGAGCATGATTTTAGATCATTTGTGGATGAGGAAATGATAGAAGTTGGACCTTACACACCAAACATTGGCATGAACGTAACAAGCATGAAGGAGAAGTTTGGCATAAAGACGGGCAATACATTTGCGGTGGGCGACAATATGACCATTCCAAGTATACTACAGAATCTGGACTACAGTAGCATTGAAGATACTGAAGATGTCAAGGATCTAACCGACGACGATGCATTCGATTCTCTTGGTATTCATACTTCTCAAAACTGTGATCGTTGTTCACCAAGGCATTTGACTTCAAAAAGCTGCAGTAGTGAAAATGAAGCATATAGTCATGAAAGGGCAGCTAAGGAAGCTCCTGAAGCTGCCGATGATGAAAGAAATATCAGTCAAAGATACTCAAACATGGTATAAACTTTGCCTGGTGATGATATGCTATCGACCAGAATTCAACATGAGGCAAGGATCAATTCTGCATTTCTCTTTTTCTCGTAACTAGTTATAATCCTTTAATTGATTCAGATATGCCAACTCTTTGACATAATTTCTGTTCCTTTTGCCAAGAAAGAAGGAAGAAGAAAAATAGAACATTCCTTGTGATCTTTAGATCAGAGAAATCATAGAAATTCTCACTCGTTAACAAAATTTGGTTGGAATTTTGCAGGTTTAGCTCGAGTTCAGATAAATCAAATTCTGTTTCCCACCAACCGATGACTCTTGTGCAGCCTATCGAGCTTTGATTCATGCAGATGCCTCATTCATGCAAAGGAAAATGAAAAGAGAATCATTTCAGTTTGACTCCAAAATTGTTTAGAATTGCATCACCAGTTGGAGAAGTAAACAAGTTTGCAAGTGTGAGATGGTTTTCAGGAGAGTTAAAATAAAAAAATAAAAAATAAAAAAAGCTTAGACGGCACCTTAGAGTTCTGTGTATATATTGTGGAACTTTGGAATTTTCTTAGAAATATTTTTAGGGTCAATAAATTAAATATTGGTTCGAGGTTGTTTTAAGCCGCCCTAGCATTTATGATTTTATTTTTAATGAAGAAAAAATAGTCTTAAAAATTGTCATTAGGATCATTTTTAAAAATTTTTATGTAAAAAATAAAAAAACTAAGCTCAAATTTTGAGAAAGTATGTGGATTCATTTTTATGATAGAGAAAATAATTAGGCCAATTTTATTTTTTCTGCTGTTGGCGGTTTGATTCATCACAGACCCAACTCATTTCTAACTCAAATGCTTTGTCCTTTTCTTCATCGTGCACTGCATAGATTCTGCATTCCATAACAGGGAAAACAGCGTGTTTGCCAATCAGTAGAAGTTCCATCGAGGAAGAATTTAACCAGAAACCAAACAGAAATGTTTCAATGTCTCTTTTCTTTTAATTTGGTTCAAAAATTAATGTATTGGATTTAATTGAGATAATAACCAAAATCATTAACTGTTCTAAGAGAAAACAGGAGGAAAAGGACATTCTACATCTTGGCTACTTCAATGGCTCCTTTTTTACCGGTGTCCTATATGAGGTAGCTCTCTCTAACATAAAAATCAAGAGTCAGGCGAATATCAGAATTCGGATTAACCTGGCAAGACGAGTCAACATGAACCCAGAAGAAATGATCTCACTCGAGTGAGATAGCCATCCCTCCAACTCGAGTTGTACTTCGGGCTCAATATGAGCTCAGTTCTGGACCTCACTTGGGACTCCAAAGCAATCTCATCTAGCCCCAAAGCCTCATCTTGATCGTTTTAGTCTCGATCATCTCGGTCTTGACCGTCACGATCTTGGCTGTCTCGGTCTCGTTCATATCGATTTCAATGGTCTCGGCTTGACCATCACATCACGGCCGCCACCCTCCACCTTACATAGAAACTACAAAAATTCCCCAAGCATGCCGTGTTTGCAAAGGGATCAGGACAGTTACAAGATTATCAGACCTGATCCTCTGGATATGGTTACGACTACCGTGCCGCATGACGATTACGAGGCTGGTAGACTTAGTCCCCTAGATGCCTTATGTCAGGACCTCAGGTTAATCGTCAGAGCCAGTCTTTTCGAGCCCCGGCCAATGATCTCTCTCGGGTCAACGGAGAGAGGCATTCTCCATAAATATATAAATCCTTCATAAGGTATGAACAAGGGACTCTTGCTCTCGGCAATTTGAGCAACTACATATATTCATTATCTTCTTCTGCACTTCTATTTTTTCTTTCCACGGATACTAATTTGAACGTCGGAGTGGCCTGTTGGAACTCTCCGTCATCAATCTAATCTCCTATTGAAGTACATTTCAGGTCTTTATCATCTTCTCCTTCATGGTAAGTTTACTTGGAGGAGTGGATGATGGAGGGATGACATAAACCTAGGGATGACACAAACCTAGAGAAAAGAAAGGAAAGGTGAATAAAATCCATCCTCTAATTGTTTTGTTTACCTCAAGTAAGGAAGGAAAATAAAATTTATCTTTATTGTCTAAAATACCCCTATCCAAAATCCCCCTTAAAAATACCTTCTTCTTCTTCCTCGCGTCGAAGAAAAATTGAAGAAGAAGAAAAGTGTTGCAGGATCTGAACTAGAACAGTAGACAAACATATCTGGAATCCTGAAATCAAGCAGGGAAGGATTCTATCACAACATTGCGATGCAAGTATGGGTACATAAATGCTTCGATAATTAGATATCCTACGACCTCGCAGTTTTCCCTAAAATATATTCAGTAGAGAAAATGCACGAAAAGTAAATTGAAGCAAAATCGTTTGCTTTTCTCATCACAAGGATGTAAAGGGAAGACGGAAAAGCACGAGGACCGACCGAAACTGGAAGAAATCAGCGTTAAGTTCTCACCTTTTTGAAGCGCAAATAGATCGCAACAGAGATTAAGCACGAGCCGATCAGGATCCCAAACTAGACGACTTCCAAATCGATTAAAGAGAAGGATACGATAGATCGAATAGAAAGAGCAGCCGCTTCTTGCCGATCTTCCCTCTATCGCGTCTCTCTCGCTCCCAGCGACTTGCCCAGCAGCTTTGGCGCCGACACGGAGGAGTAGATGTGGTCGACCTCCGCCTCGATGTCCGTTCGCTTGGCGAAGCGCCCCTTGATCCGTGGCCGCGTCTCCGCGTACGCCTTCCTCGACGCGTACCTGATCGTCTTCTCGAATCGACGATTCTTCCTCTTCTCGTGGTATCGCATGACCCTAGTCTCACGATCCATTTGCGCCGCCGCCTTCCCGGCAACTCCGGCGTAGGGACGTCGGCGAAGACCCGCAGCGACGCCGAGCCGGCGAAGACCTGCGACGACGCCGAGCCGGCGAAGACCCGCGGTGAGGCACTTGGACGCGAGGTGGCCGCTCGCGCGCTTGACACGGAGGAGGAATTCGCGTGGAGTGAAATGTCTTTTTTTTTCTTTCCGTCTTTGCTTTCCGTCCAATTTTGGAGTGATCGATTTTGAGGAAAAATTGATCCGCGGATGGATTATCTTTCTCTTCTTTCATAAAATTTTATAAAAGTAAACAACGGATGGACGAGTACGGAGGAAAACTTTCCACAGTTTTTCTTTCCGCGCTTCCAAGTAAACGGGCCGTTCAAGTTTGGATGTTCGAAGAGTGCATGTGTTTGTCGACAAGTGAATGTGTGTGTGAGAGAGAAGAGTGCATTAGAATCACATTATCATATAAGATCATTTATATAGTGCTTAAATAATCCTATGAACCTCCACCAAATTCTTCTACTCTTTACCCAAGAAAGCCCCAACCTTTTATTGTCAAAACCAAAATTCCAACTTTTTCCCAAAATGTAAAAAAAAAATCCAAGCTTTTGTTTTCTTCTCGATGAACCAGGAACAGCGAGCTATCGAGGACAAAGAATATACGCAACACGAAGTTGATTGGAGCACGGTTTTAGCGGCGTCATTAGAAATCGAATCCTCCGGCGTCGTCAAAGCCGGCGTCGTATCCCGCGTCGTAGTCTGATGCATCCGACACCATTTCCCCTAAAAGGAGGCCGCCGATGGCGCCGCCTAGAAGACCTGCACCCAGTCCAGCCCCGAACTTGTTCTTCTTTGGCGGCGCGGCGGCCGCGTACCCATACTGAGGCGC
>JBBMKF010242932.1:0-16759 GCA_037834155.1 Curcuma caesia
GTGCAAACTTGGTGTTCAAGTAGCATAGAAAAGGAATCTAAAAAAATTGTATGAAAAAGATTCCCAAATGAATAAAAATTTGGCTCCTAATGAAAATATTTATGATCTAGTCGCTGATTACTAGTATTAAAATAGATCGTTAGTCAATAGTTTATGAATAAATTTATATAAAATTATAATTATAAAAAAATAATATACTTTATAGTTTTTTAATGTTCTTTAGTATTTATATTTTAATGTAATTAAATTATAATAAGAATAATAATAATATTGATAGTTGAACTTAATTAAAGTTTTTTTAAAAATTCCAGGCCTTCAATTCTAGGGCAACAAACAAAGCCTTCTTTGTCCTCTTCCCAGCTGATCCCACGCTCCACTGTACAGTGAACCCCATCTAAGTGCATTGCATTGCTCAGTCTAACCCACACCATGCCCATCTCACGGATTCAAACTCACATAGCCCTAGCTATATATATATATATACACTTGTTTGGACATCTAGCTAGCTAGCAAGGAACAAAGAGAACAGCTCAAGAGATTTGAAACGCATCGGCATGCAGCCACAGTATGAAAAAGGCCACAGCAAAAAGGGATAAAGTTATCAAGTGATTAAAAGTATGAATTAATTAATTGCATTGGAATTCTGCATGGTGGAATGGGCGTACGCGAGAGATGCTGCAGCTGCATGTGAAACGACAAGACGTAGAGGAAGAAGAAGAAGAAGGGTCACATGCGAGCTGGAGCTAGCGTAGTCCGTGTTCAGCTTGGTGCATGTATGTATGCACGATTATGAAGGCTGATGATCAGTTTTGAGTTTAGAAAAGATAATCATTCATTCATTTGTTTATTGATATTGCAATTCTAAGTGATCGTCATGACTTGGATTTTGTCGTATCTTGTTGTTGGATTACGCATTTACACTGATCGAGAAGCATGCCTTTAGGTACAGTCAAACGATTTGAATGGTTAGTGAGGAGACATGAATACTAATCTATAAAAATAATTTATTTATTTATTAATAATTTAATAAAAACAAATACAACATAAAAGAAAGAAGCATGCATTTACTTAATTACAGATTGTTAGTCGATGAATTAAAAAAGTTTCACTATCTTCTTCTTTATTGGAAATGACTAGGCGGAAAAGTTTTTTTTTACCATGGTTAAGCAAGAGCAAGTAAAATAGAGTGTGTTGCATTTTCAATTAAACTGTTCATCTCTTTTATAATTAGAAAAAGTATGTCTTACTCTATATATGTTAGAAAAAGAATTAAGTTATGCAAATGATGATAATAAATAAAAATATTTGTCAAAAACATATGATACTTTTTTGAATGACACATACCGAGAAAAAAATAAATAAATTCTATTCACATGCAACCATGAATATCCAAGAAAAAGCATAATATTTGATGGAAGAATAGAAATCGTTTTGCACAACCTGTCTTAATAAGAAAGTCTTATATTTTAAAATTAATTCATTAAGTTGATGATAAAATCCATGGACATTCTAGTGGACATTACTCACTTGTAAGTTGTTACACAACAACCTCCCTTATGCTTTATTTTGAAGGAGATGGGGGAAGAGGAAGGAAAGGTAAATAAAGAGAATGGAACTTTGGGCTTTAGAGGGATTTGGTGTTATTTGAAGTGCCAATATGGCATATTGTTGATGGACCAATCGAGTGGATCAATCTACTGCCCTGAGTGGCAAATATGATATGTTGTAATAATTGTTTACTGACATGGCAAATAACCTTTATCCATTGCAACGATCGTTTACTGACGTGGCAGACTAACGAAGTCATCCACTCGCTGACGTGACATTCAGTAGACCAATCTAATTCGATCTACCGATCCACTAGTCTGAATTTCTTGGCTTAGTCTTCTTCTCGGCTTCGTGCGCCTTGGTACTCTTCAATAGCTTCTCGTTTCTCAGATGCACCAAATCCATCGACTCTTTTTCCGTATTATTCTTCTTGCTTACTACATCTTCTGCTAAGATTCGTCATCTTTGATGCTCCTTCTCCTTTCTGGTTCTTTACAATACTCCAATGGATCTTAAGTCATCGAGTACTTATATATTCTTCTATGTTCCTAAATACTTAGACATAACTTAGTAACACAAACAAAATCTAACTTAAAATAGTTTGATAACATATCAAAATAGTCATGATTCAAACCATTTGGTTTTCAACAAGATACAACATCTTAATTTTGGTAAATTATATAGGGTGTTTTTAGTCCTACATCGATTGAGATTGGAGGTAAACTTCATTGATTCACTTCACCCATTGAGTGTTGACTTCTATATGTGTATATATTGCACGGTACCTCGAGGCCCCCTCCTCCATAGAATAACACATATCTAAAAGTAGATAGGTTTAATCTATCTAGTAAATTTATCCAACATTATTAGATGATCTAAAACTATCGATGAAACGACGTTCAAAATTTAACTTAGGATTTTCTAAAACTAAAGATTCACTTCAATGACAATCGATAGTTCGATATCTCGACAAGAACCATACGACTTGTAAAGAATTTGACAAGTTCACGTTCTTCCTCCCTTCCACTATAAGCTAATTACTCACGGCCATGTTTTCTATTCATGTCATCAACTTTGTATCATCTTTAAAGGGTCCAATGGATATCTCTTATTATTCGACTTAAAATTAATTTCATGAATTAATACTTTTATCATTATGATAGAGATGACATTTTGACTAATAATAAGTTCAAAATAAGTTTACTTGAAAATATTTTATTTACTAAATATTTAAATTGCATTTATTCTCAATATATATATATATATATATATTAAATTTCAAAGAAGGGGCAAGTGTATGCTAAAATTTAAATGAAAAAGTAATATTTGATGCAAATAATTAATTTTATAATCGTAGTTTATTATTAAACACCCTTTATAAAATTAAAACCTTGCAAAAAAAAAACAAACAAAAAACTTCTCTAGAAGTGGATTATATTACGTGGCCAGCACTTGTAAAATGTCACTTTAAACATTATTTATTTGATTAATTTCTAGATTCTTCAAAAAGTCAAACCAGTTGACTTTTCTGAATCCCCATTCCAATTGGAAAAAGTTAGCAAGTTAGAAATGAAGATTTTTATTCTGCATTAATTTATAAATAAAGTTAAATAAAATATATTTAATTAATACGTGTTGTTGTTAATGTTTGTCAATGGGCATATTCTTTTATGATTTATTTAAGGTTATTTTATTTTACTTTAAGCCACTTTTGTGATTCTGCCGAGTCTTATTGACGTGGACCTTTTATTAAAAAATTCAATTTCTAACAAAAGTAAATATTCCTTGCCTATCGTGCCCGTCACACCACGGCACCGTTGTGATTTTAGCTGATTCCATAAGAAATTAATATGGAAATAAAGTTTTTTTTACTTTCTTTTGAAATAGTATTTAATTTAATTTAATTGTTCAAACAAACAGCTGTTTTCAACGACCAGTACAAAACAATTGCGAGACGACTAGTAGTTGTAAAAAAAAATTAAAAGATACATTTAAATATATATATATATTTATATTTATATGATTAATAAATATTTATTAATTTATGAAGAGAGATGAAGATGAAGACTTAACTAATAATGAAAATAAAATAAAAATCACATATCAAACCCAATGATTTAAAAAGATCCAATAGGTGTTGTCCATATTTTCAGTTATTTTATCTAACTCCATTCTCATTTCTATCTCCATTCTCATAAGATATGTAATTTTATCATCTTCGGAATATAGTTGAGTTAGTTACTACGGAACAGACTTATTGAGGTAGATAAGGATTGAATCTCGATGAATCCGAAGCAATGTCCTTCCTGTAGTGGTCAATTACAATTTCTTAATTTACCTTCTCATATGATCTTGAGACTGACTGTGTGAGGACACTGAGATGACGGATTCCAAAAATAATTTTATCTTTATATATTTTTTTTTGAAGGATGAATATCCTCTATATTAATAGTTTTTTTATTCCATTCAATTAATATAATTCAATAAAAATATATTAAAATTAATAATATATCTAAAAAATATAATTAGATAAAAATAAAATAAAAATCTATCTATTTCAAGGGAAGAAGTGAAAAAATAAAAAATGAGATGTAAATAATTTTAGTAAGCTCTAATGGTACCCTTGAATATCGCATTTAATAAGATAAAATTTTAATTTTTATTGTTTATCAATTTAATCCAACTACGACCCGTGGCACTAGCTTGTCGTCCACACTCCACCCTTTCGTTCAGAACAACGGGCCCCTGGTGAGGGCTACAGGGTAGCAAAGTGCGTAACGGGCGATTGGGTACGTTTAAATGTGGCCTAGTTGCTTTTCCGGTAATCTCGCTTCACTTGTATATATATCTTATTACTTTTCGTCATCTTTTTTCTCATTTATTTCTCTCGTTTGGCTCAATTCGTCCGTGGCGACGGCGCAATTTGGCGCCCACGTGAAACTCTTCTCCGGCGCACGTCACGTCTACGCCGATCCAATTCCATCGCGAAGAAGAAATAAGAATTGAGAATTGATTCGATCGCCCGCCGATCGATTCGGAGGTGGAAGAAGAGCGGAGCAGGTGGAGTTTGGAATCGGCCAGAGAGGAATTGATTGAAATTGAAAAAGGGGGAAAAAATGATCGCCTCTTCGTCGAAGATAAGCGCCTCCGGGGAGGGCGTGAGGAAGCGAAGCAGAGGGAAGCGGGTCGAGGCGCCGGCGCCGTCCCCGGCCCCGGCCCAGGCCCAGGCCGCGGATGAGGAGAGCACCGTGGAGGCGTTTCGTACCGCTCTTCTCGGTCGGAATCTGCTACCGCATCGCCACGACGATTACCACACCATGAGGCGGTCAGTATTCATCGGGGATCGATCCCCTTATCTTCCAGATTAGCCTTTCTTGAATAAGATGCATTAGGCTTTTGCGTTGACTATGACGGTTTTTGATGTTGATGGTGATGAAAAATTGGCAACCATACCTCAAAATCAAATATCTAGCCTGGAAGAATAGTGATCACTTGCATTTCCAGCAATCTCAATGGTTGCAGGTCATGCGATGCCTAGGCACCAGCTTTTCTTTGTTCGTAGCTCTGCTTCACCTCGCCAAAGTTATTAAAGGTTTTTACAGTTTGTCACTAACCATCGTCAATTAAAGCATCAGTATGAAATAGTGTTTCCTGCAACCGGTGATTTGTATACATGCTTCAAGTGAAAGGACGTGACTCCTATAAGTTGATAGCTAACTCAACAAAGATACTTAGAAGCTCATATCTGAAAAGAAAGGGCTTTCTTTCTCTCTTCTGATCAGATTCCATAGGTGTGCTGAAGAATTATCAGATCAAAGATATTCTATGTGGAACTAATTTTCTTTTGTATATGGTCCCATATCCTAGATCAAGTCCACTATGTTTGTGAAATGAACAAAACATAGCGCACTTCCAATTTATGCTTTTTAGGCAGCAGAGAAGTGTTTGTTGACTCATCTTGCGCAGAGAGACTCAGTTTTGGTGCATAGAAATGATTAGACTTTTTTCTACTGTAGTTAGGCATCTAGGCTGACAGGTGAAATGTATGCTTCATATTATCTCTCAAAAGTTCCTCAGTTAATAACCTATTATGGCATTAATAGTAGATCTGGACTGCGATTGGTTTGATTGCATCACATCTCTTGATTTTACATCTTTAAGTCATCACTACTTGGAACGGACATCATGCTACTCAACAAGAACAATTGGAATTGACACAACACGAGATAAAATTAGTTGCTTTTAGCCTGAAATCTTTAGTAATTTCTGGAATAGGAAAATTTTCAGAATACTTTTCTATCAGATTCTGTCAATCTTATTAGTATTATTGATGAATCTCAAATTGGTAAAATGATCCTTCTACAAAATTGGGATTCTTCCTTTATCCTAATGTCTGCTCTTAGGTTTCCATTTTTATCAGAACTAACTGAGAGATGAAAATGAAACAAATCAAATGTTTTCCCTCCTATTCTGATCTGGATACGAGGAAGAATTCCAACATGACGATGCAAATAAAGATGAGAGTGCGATCAGATAAATTCTTCATTTGCATTTGAATCCAGTTTTCTTCCACTGTTTGGTTGATGGTCTGAATGCTTGAATTTGCTTAGGGTTCTTCTCGATGATTAGCAATTTCAGTAGGAAAATATCACATGCCATTTCTCCTCAAAAGCATGTGAATGAAATTCCTAATAGCTGCTTTTGAAATTAATGATTGTTAATATTACAATCTGAGTACCCTATCAACAAAATCTTTCTTTATTTTTTTTGTAATTTTCCATCTTCCTCAACAAGAATGTCAAATTGAGGTTCATACCGTGAATTATTTGGTGAATTATCCAATCATGAATGATTTTGAATACTGAATTGAATCATAAGTTTCAAGTACAAAATTTTAAAGCATATTAGAAAATAATTCTACTTTATTTGAAATACTTTTGCTATCTAAACATTGCATGACACAGCAAATGAAGTTGACATTGATTCATAACAAAAAATATATAAGCTCGTATCCTTATATTGTTTATTTCATTCTATTGAGAATTAAAATGAAATGAGTTATAGAAACTTTCTTGTCGAATGCTTTTGACATTGAAAAATCATGTCATAAAATGGAAGATAACTGAGGCATGATATGACTTCTATGTTAGTGATGTTGTCGTTCTATGAATCAATCTTATAAGATCTATTCTTCGTAATCATTATCAAGTGTCAGGCTTACATTGGCTATTACCAACTTGTGCCTTCACTTAGATAAAATTGTTTCTTCTATATCATCATTAACTTTTAGATTTCACCATGGTTGACCATTATACTTCTATTGTATAATATAAAATTCATCATTTTTTTATTCTTTTATGATAAGTTTGGTTTTTATTTCTAATTTATTAGATTTAATATAATTTCTTAATAGATTAGATTTACTTTTACTTGATTAGATTTAGCTTTTAATGAGTTCTCTCTTATTTTCTGAATTGTATAAAATAGGATTTGTATATAATCATTTGAATAGAACCAAATCATTTTGGTTCTTTTCACTTCCAATTCATATTAAGCATCTTAGCATATGATATGAATCATGAATGACACTATTAATCAGTTGATAAGATGCATCTTAGGACATGAATCACATGATAAGATGCATCTTATTGCATGGTACTCATGAACATTTACTTTGGACCAATTACTCAGTTGACCATCTTTTAATTCTTCTGATATACATTACACTATTTATCTGACTGTTCGTTGCTGCAGATTTTTGAAGGCACGGGGATTTAATATTGAAAAAGCTATTCAAATGTGGACAGAGATGATTAAGTGGAGGATGGACTTTGGTACTGATACTATTTTACAAGTAAGAGTAACCAATATGATACAAGTTTGATTGCCCATTGTATGAATTTGTATGTGTGAACATTTATTCTCAATCCTCCAATTCTACAGGAGAACTAACTTATTAACATGGTATGTGTCAGATCACATAGCTTGAAATGCATTACTTATTAAATGGTAGGTAGTGGAAACATTCAGTTGTATGGATTGACAAAATTAACCTTATATACATACATAAAAAAAACTTCCCCGTCCAATTTGGGATTTCAGGTAGAGCCTGACAGTTTCTTGCTCAAGGTTAGTTGCTTTAATCATGACAATACAGATATCAACTTTTAGCCTAAAGTATTTTTAGCCAGCACATGTAAGCCTAACCAAGATTTGATAATCAGACTCTTTCCTAGTATCCATCTTAGACTCCCATCACCCCGATATTGACACTCTGAGTAGGACACTGACATGCCTGTTGTTAATGTGTAAAATGTTTTTCAGAAAATAAGATGCCAAACCACTAAATCAATATCTATGTCCCTACTCATTACTAAGTCTAAGTAACATAGTAGCTTAGTGGGAGATCCAAGACAAAAATTTCTCTCTTCCGGCTGGCAACTTTTCTGTCTTGGTCCTAACCAAAGTATTGCAACTTGAAACTTTTGGATTTAGAAAAAACTTTGTGCCCTTCACCCTTTTAAGTCTTTGGTAGCATATTAAATATGCGTCAATTCTATAAATTAGACTAACAAGAGTATCTCCAAATCTAATAAATTGTGAACAGCAAATTTTCTAATCTGCGTATAATATGGCTTCCACACCAATTTCCATGTACCCCTTCTTTTATAAAAATGGATGTTCACTTTTGTTTCTTGGATAAGGTCTACCAAATGTTGAAAAAGAATTGAAAGAAGTTTCACCATGGAAATGGAACCAAAGTCTTTATCCTGTTTGAGGCACATTAGATCTACTGATGCATACTCTTTTCCATCATTGATAAAAGTGATAATAAACGTATGCTTACTGACAGAAAAAATTAAGGAACAAGTTGCTTTACATAGTTTGTCAGGTCACTGTGGTATGTACTCCAGTTGATGCCTCCCAAAGTGCAAAAAATAATAATCTTTGTTAGCTGTAAGGAGGTTCACTTTTACTTCAATTAATATTCAAAATTCAAATGACCTTTATGCAATCAGCTCCTGATTTTGATGCTAAGAAAGTTGACAATGGCTAGGTCTACTCAGTGGGCTTGGGATCTTGTTTAGCTCATGCGTCATTTTTTTAACAGAATTTTTTATTCAGATGCGAGTCATCCAGTATTCCTGTGTCTTAACACAGATACAAATCATCATTTCCCAAGTGCAGTGAGTTTCATTTTTAATTTAGAGATCCCAAGCACCATCCAATATCCTAACCTTGTGTTCATGGTTTGGTAAAACCTCTTCAAATATAGCCAATGCGAGCCTTTGTCATGGTAACAATTTGGTCCAACCATACCTTGCAATATATCAGTTGATTGGTAGGTGTTAAGTTGTTTTCTCCTTAGATCCAAAGAAATGCAGGTAATATCCTATATGATTGGTTTGTTGTAGCAATAGGATTTGGTGTGCACTCATATTTTTATGATTGCACAACATAATATCTTGAATCTTGATTTTAAGTGTTGTTGATG
Organism: Curcuma caesia; assembly: GCA_037834155.1. Classification (NCBI taxonomy): domain Eukaryota; kingdom Viridiplantae; phylum Streptophyta; class Magnoliopsida; order Zingiberales; family Zingiberaceae; genus Curcuma; species Curcuma caesia. The sequence goes on from JBBMKF010242932.1 coordinate 9,044, forward strand.
CAGAATTGGCATTGTATTTCATCTTAAACCTGAAACCAGTAAGTTTGTTTAACCATGAGGCATTTGAGACCAGTTCACTTCCTTTCGTGTTTTGAAGTGTGCATGATATGTGGTTCATGAGTAGTCTCATTCAGGTTCGTGTCACTGTTGGAAGCAAAATTCATCTAGGATTTGACTACGGAGGTAGCATTGAATTCATTACTGCAAGCAAAAATATCTTGAAATGGATCAGTATTTCAAGAAAGAATATCTGGAATTTTTTGTATAGAGTATATTGGGCAACCATTTGTCAGTCCAGATATGATTATTTAGTCATTTATTTCTTTTTATAGTTGATTGATGTTTTGTGATGATTATTGTATGTTCTATTCTTCCCTGCTATAGAAGAACCAAGTCAGTACCCACAATTTCATGAAGAAATGATCCTCAACTTTTCTAGGGTCTCTACTTTTATAATTTCAGTCAGACCTTTTATTTCTTCTAACATATATTGTTATCCAGGACTTCTTGTTCACTGAATTGGATGAAGTTCTTAATTGCTATCCACATGGTTTTCATGGTGTGGACAAAGAAGGTAGACCTGTGTATATAGAAAGACTTGGAAAAGTTGACCCCAACAAACTTCTTTCTGTCACTAGTGTTGAAAGATTTATAAAGTACCATGTTCAGGGCATAGAGAAGGTCCTTGCTGAAAAATACCCAGCATGCTCTGTTGCATCTGGAAGACATATAGATACAATGACAACAATTTTAGATGTACAAGGAGTGGTATTTACTAAACTTACTTTCTATTCACATAACTGTTCTGTGATTTATGTATCCTGACCAGCTTGATTGCCCAGAACTGGTTAAGTGTTGGCAAGTTAGCTCGTGACGTTGTACTGAAAATCCAGAAAATTGACAGTGACAATTACCCAGAGGTGTGTTTGTCATGGTTGATAAGGACTAATATGCCATAATAGTTTCAGCTAAATTTGATTCTTCTGCTTAATATATTCCTCTTTGCAGATACTGTATAAGTTGTTCATTGTTAATGCTGGAAGTGGTTTCAGATTACTTTGGAACACCATCAAAGGCTTAATTGATCCAAGGACATCAGCAAAGATAGTGGTAGATTCTGTTTGATTTGTCACTAAGCTCAAATATACTTATGCGGAAATTCAATTTCTCATCTAACTGAGCAGGTACTTGGAGATGCATACCAGAATACACTACTTGAATTAATTGAGACGAGGTTTAAGTACTTACTTTGGTAGATTTGATAATATTTATCAATCATTTTTTGATTTTGTGTTAAACTAAGATGGACACGTTTCTTTTCTTTGGTGACAGTCAACTACCTGATTTCCTTGGTGGTTCTTGCACTTGCTCAAAGGAGGGAGGCTGCCTTAGATCCAATAAAGGTCCATGGAGCAACCCTGATATAATGAAAGTAAGAACATTGGATGCCCCTTTATCATGGAAGTTGGTAAAAAATTATTTTTATTATCTCTGTCATTCCCTAACACTATATCTTTATCATATTCTGTTTTTTTCTCTTCTAGTCAGTTCATTCAGGTAGCTTAAGCACAAGAAGTCGGAGCAGTTCATTTGGTGAGAAAAGGCTGGTTCGCCAGGTTAAGTCTCTAATCTTCAAGCGGCAGACAAATTTCATTATTCTAGATAATATAGTATCTTAATCATGGAAAAAACAATCCATGGGTGCAGGTTGCAATGTTTAAAAAAGACAAGAGTCAGTCAGAATCAGGTTTTAAAGATACAGGCTTTCCTATTCAATCAATCTCCCAACTGGATCAACAGTCAATTCCAGAGCATGAAAATGTTAGTTACCCTTCATCCCTACTTTTGGGTTGAGACTCCTCAACTGTTTGTGAGTTGTGATCTCTTTGAAACTGAAACATGCATTGAGTTTTCTTTCTTGCTTATAATACCTTCTAGCTTTAAGATGTTTGATTTCTGTATAAGGTTAATTTCATGATGCTTTCATGCATCATAACAGATGTGTTTATGACAAGATGAGTTTCATGCTGCACCCTTCAAGAGTATCCAATAATATATAAAAGTAGCAGAATAGTTTCAAGTGTATGTTATATAGCTCTTGTCACTTCCCAAACCTACCAAATCAGTGCAAAATATTTCTTGAAACTTGATAGGTACGTAAACTAGTTAGATTGATTGAAATCTATAAATTTTTTAATAAAGCAGGAATAACATGGGATTTGCATATGTTTGTTTTTACCATGCTTGAAATCACATATATATTTGGGTATACCTCCATTCTCATGATCTTCTTGTTGATGACTTTTATGCAATTCTTACATAAACCTTTCTATTTGTATAACACATTTCACTTTTGAATTTTTTGCCATGTAAAAGGAACATTGTATCACCTGAAAAATGTTACAATGGGCATTGTGATGTTATATCACATGTAAATGTTTGTAGCAACATCAAGTAATGCATGATCTATTTATCTGATGAAAATTATTTTTTTACCACAATTTCAATCAATGAATCTTGGAGCATCTGTGTAATGCAAGAATGCTTGTCGCACTAATATTTGATCCAGATAGATCATTTCATATATATATACATAATGACCGAGCTACATGTTTAAGACACTAATAAAACTGAAATAAGTTTGATTGTCCTTTAAAGTTCAATTCCTTTGATTCAGTCCACAACTCAGGTAGTCGTATATGCAAACAATATCCATTTTTGTTTTTTCTTGAAAATGAGATGGGTTAAGTATACCTCATAAACGTTAAGTATACCTCATAAACATTCCACAGCTACAGCCAATTCCTCTTGTGATTCAGCAATAGCTACTTTATCTACTTCCTTTCACTGTATGCATGTGATTATCTGATGATAACTGCTAACTTTGATCTATATTGACAATTGAGTTGTATCAGCAATCTCCAATCAAGCCAAATGAGGACGAAGCTTCCAACAGTTTATCTGGCCAAACTAAATCCTCTAGACTTGGAGGTAGTCCATTTCATAATGATGCGTGATCTGGTTTTCATTTTCAATAAGTTTTAATTCTAGTGATCCTTTTAACTTGAAGTGCTCTATCAATTATTCTTAACATAGCATCCAAAACAATGTTTTCTTTGTCTGTGTAGAATCTATTTACTTTTTTATTATTTGAACTGTTGAAGAATTAAAATTCATTCCAAGTATACTAATAAACACGTAAATTTTTACAATAAGGTGCAATATGAAAGTCTGTTATTCCATGATCAATGTTGTGAGATCAGAATGAAGGTCCAAAATTCATGCCATACCATAGAAATTGTGGCCATTTATTTAGTTGGGCATGCATGGATGTCATTGTCACAGTACACATGTTAATCTTTATTTGATTGTTTGTGCAAATTTCAATCTCATTATACCAAATATGTCCATAGGGTATCTTGAAGAGGGGCTTGTAATGGTCCAGCTAGAGGAGGGTGTATATCTGGTGCCAAAGTCTTACAACACCACTACTCAATTCAAAATGTTAGATAGCAAGTGTGCATTTGTAATCAATGAAAGTGATAAACTCAGTAGAAAATAAATAAATAATCACAATGTTAACATGAATGGCATAGGATGTATCAGAGACTTTCACTTCTACGTCCACTACTCTTGTCGCATTCAGTGTGACACCTCTAAAGCAATCCACAAAGAAAAAAAAACTCCTTCATATGAGGCAATGGAATAACCCTCTACAATGGGTATGATGTGTCACTACTATATATTCACAATAACAGTTCACTGAGACACTCAATGGAAGCTCCCTCAACTAGACTTTCTATATTCATGACCTCCCTCCATCTAGTTAGAATTTGCTTAGCCAAGCTACTCACTGACTATCCTTGTTTAACCTCTAGTGATCTCAGTTGTACCATCAAAATATTGCTAGACCTTTTAGTGAACAATACAAGACAAATGATTGCTTCTAGATCCCATCTAGAAGCAACCAACCTCTCAAGGTGATATGAATTGAGTACAATAGAAAAATTAACTTTTAGCTCACCCTATAGATAAAATTAAGCCTTGGTGAGGAAAAGATTACATGAAAGAGTTTCTAAATCAAGGATAAAACCTTGGGTTTGCTTCTCAAGCTGTTTGGATCTTTAGGAATGTTACTAGAAGAACATAAGTATTTTCATTTGAACTCTTACGCCAAAAGAATCATTAAAGATACTTTAACCAAAGCCCCAATGGTCATTTGTAGGTGCCTATTGATCTACCATAACTTGTGGGTAAACTTAACCTTGATTTTGTTTTCATTGAAACTCTAATGAATACTTTAGGTCAACCTAAAAATATCCTTAGGTCACCTCGGCCAGGTCAACCTACTAAAACCTATAGGTCGACCTACCTTAAAGTTAGATTCCTAGACTGTCTATCTCAGACCAACCTAGAATATTTCTTAGGTTGACCTACGATCCTTCACCTGGAACGTTAAATGTCTAGTCAAGGCTACCTAAGTCCTAGATCGTCTAAGCACTAAGTTACAACTCTCTAGATAATAATCCCTAGTTTTACACTAAATCCTTTCTTCATGTTCATTCTACTTGAACAAACTCAAAAGATTACAATTTAACACCATAGGTCTTCAGGTCCACCTCCAAGCTTGGTGATTGTCCTTGAGATTGGAGCTCCACATAGCTCCATGCTTGATTAAGTCCATGATCAAAGTTTGATCATTTTAATTATCAAAACCAATGCTACATACTGAAGGAGATTCAAATACAAATTCCTAAATTTAAACACATTGCAAAATCATCAAAACACTAATTAGACCTAATTACAAGAAAAAAAAACAATTTTCCAGCATACCTCACTCTATGATCCTACATAAATTCTAAGTTCATTCTGACTTTACCACTAAGTACATGTAACTTTCCACAAATGTTAAGGTTGGTTATACCAGATGACTAATGTGAATATTTGCATAGCAATGCTTAGAAGCTATGGCCGTTCCAATGTTCCATGTAATCTTCATTCACCTTTTTGCAAATTTCAATCTCATTACACAACGTCTTTTCTAAAGGTTGTCTCGAGATCTTGCATGCTTTCTCTGCAACTCTCATATCATGCAGCATGTTTCCTGCATTTATAAACTATACAGGAATTAAGCATAATTTTTTTCAGTTTGTCTGACATTGATCTTAGCTAAAAGCATCAACATAATCACAAAATGCAGCTAAGCTGTGTCCCTATCTATTTGTTCTAGCATGCTTAATGCACTTTGTCTGAGTGACTTTTAAAATTGAGTGGTATTTTCCTTTGCAGATGGTCCAACTAATAATTCCACTTCAAAGTACTCTTCCTCGCCATCATCATCATCGTCATCTTCATCATCATCATCTTCCAATTTCTTTATATTAGTGATAGCAGCAGTCAGCAAGTTCATTAAGAAATTGCTTGCAATTTTGTATTTATTGTGTCACTTAAGGAATGGAGCATTGACTCTTCTTAGCATGTTGTTATCGGATCATCATAGATTAGAACCAGCAAAAACAGATTTTGTCAACCACCTGTCTACACAGGGAGTTGCAGAAATCAATGTTCTGGCATACTTGGAGAGGCTGCAGAAATTAGAAGAATTAGTGAGTGAGATAAACAAGAAACCTTCAAGTATCCCACAAGATAAAGACAACATGATTGTGGAGTCACTAAACCGTATTCAGTCTATAGAGCATGACCTAAAGAAGACAAAGGATGTGAGTTTTTGACCTTTTCTATTTACTGATGATATTTGCACAATTTGAAATAGTCAGTATCCCATAATTCATTTGTTTGGTTTATTTTTCCATTATGGGTTATGTAGGTTGTGAAAGAGACCTCACAGAAACAAGTTCAACTGGAAGAATCACTGGAGACTTTGAAAGAGACTGCTTTACAAGTAAGATATCAATACAATTAACTGATGCGCGATTTATTTCTTATACCATTTTCTTGCTAAATTGACGTGAATTTCACTAATTATCATGTTTCTTCACAAATCTCATCCTACTCCTTTATGACAAAAATGTTGGTTTTTCTCTGTCCAACATCTGGAGGATTTCTTTGTTATGTGCCATATATATGGATTAATGGCTGAATCTCTATTGAGATCTCATTGTTTGACCTTACTGCAGAGCAAGTCATGCTGGTTCAAGGAACCTAAAGCTTTCAGAGATTCATTTTAAGCAGTTATCCATTGCGAAACTATTGTTCACATTCCGCTACAGTGACAACTTTCTTGGTCTATTCGGTTGTTGGTCTGCTTTAACTATTTGATAGAGTGGAAGCAACGCCACCTATACCGTACATAGCATATGCTGAATATCATACAGAAAGGTTTATAGAGACAAGGATGATGATATCATGTTGGTGAAACCTCTCTAGTTTGGTAGAAAATACAGAGAGAACTATAACATGTGCTCTTGAAATATATAATTTGTTTCTGTACTTGTGCAATTTTTGTCAGTTTTACCAAAAAGAGGTGTGTTGATTTCTACCTCAATTTTCAATTTATAAACTTGATCATATTTTGTGCTATTGTTAATACAAATCTGCATAACTTCCTGAGAGCCTATGCATATACAGATCATACCAGGCAAATGTATAAGCTATTTCACAAGTTCACATATTTTGTTGGATTCAAAGTATTTGGGCCTTTCAACTCAATTTCACATGAATTTGTTTCTTTCTTGTGAGTAGATCCTATTGTTTCATGTTCTAGTTCTATGTGTCCTTATCAATTTAAGTTGTATGATTCAGTGTGCATCTCTGTCGAGTAAAGGTAATTTAAAAATCGAGAATATCAAATTAAATGGGTTTCCAGTACAAACACAAGCATTCAGCATCAGCATACATTAGTTCTGTGATCATTCACAATATGCACTTTTGATGAGTATGCTACAAATACAAAGATCTAGCACTCTTGAAGCTCTCAAGATATACTAAGCATAAACACAAATCTCCAAACATAGTTTGAAGTTAAGCCTTGCAGTACCAACAATCATTTTCTTGTACAAGTCTGAATATCATTCAAAGATGGCCAACACACGTTATAAAAGGGCAAAAGTAAAAAAAGACTATCCCTTTATTTCCAAATCATTAAAGTCCAAATTATTAAAGGGGTATTCCATTTTAATTTTTCCTTGTAAAATGATATAAATATCATCTAGTATATTGGGATAAAATCGTATTATAACAATTATAATTTCGTAACTACTCACTATTATAATTGTAGTAGTTAGTTTCATAACTATTACAATTACAAATGATAGTTGTTACAATTGTAACAATTATGATTTATTTATTTGCTATAATAGTGAGTTTAATCACGTTGTGCACGTTGTGCCATTTTAAAATCATAATTATTATAGTATAAAATTTAAATAAGAAATAATAATATTGAATAACATAGAGAAAATACTTGAGAATCTGAGTAAATATACATGACAGATGAATAAAATAAGATATCTTTTTAATAAAAAATTCAAAATAAAATGCTCATTGAGTTACGACGGAGGAAGGTATTACTCAACTTCATCGTCATGACGGAGGAGGGTATTGTTCGACTTCGCTGATATTCGAACCCTTATCCTCTTTTATAAGTTTGCTCCATTATAACCAACTCAAATATGTTTCGGGGGCAAAAAAAAAAAAAAAAAAACCATTTCTCTCGCTTCTCTAAATGTTGTGCAATAATCAAGTATTAAAAAAAAA
>JBBMKF010243042.1:0-16757 GCA_037834155.1 Curcuma caesia
ATATCACCGCCGACCTCTCCTCCGCCACACACCACCGAAGAAGCAAAGGGATTGCTTACTTCATCTGCACACGCCTCCTCTATCTCCACTAATCGTGACCTTCTCCAACCGAATTTCCTTCCTCTCCACTCCATCTCCACCACCGCCGATGAGGTCAAGCGGATTCCCTTCTTCGATCCGACCATCATCTAGCCACCTCTCCTCCGATCAGCCACCATCCGCATCTTCCATTGGGTTTTTTGGTTCCAATTGAGGTTTTCCATCAGATCCGATCTCATCACAACAACTTTTTCGGCTCCAATCAGCGCTTTCAAAGCTCCAAACAACAACCTCCTCATCACCAAGCTTGGTTTATCTCTTCATTGTGCTGAATTGTTTGGTTGTTAATTGAATGTAATACATTTGAGGTTCATGATTAAGATTTCATGCCATACGTTATGAGTGAATGTTGATTGCAATGTGTTCGATGAATTTCCCCTTATATTAAAAAAAAATGATAATCCATCCCCATTAGTCGTATTGACTCATCCCTGGAGGGTGACCGAATTTCCCCTTATATTACTTTGATGCAATTGATGCATTTCAATTCAATTAATTGTTTGTAATGCTTTGTTAGTGTGAATCCATTATATTTGTGTCTTTCATTTGAATACAATTAAATTAGATTAGATATTGTTAAATGCTTTAGATTTCATTAAATATTTACTTTGTGTTATCTTTAATTCTCTTACAATCGTAATTTATGTTAGATTAGATTTTTATTTTTCCTTTGTTAAATTTAGATTTTAATAAAAACTAAATTGCATTTCTAAATAAATTGATTCTAAGATTTATTGTCACCGATTACATTCCTTGTGCAATCTAAGTTATTATATACTGCATTAGCCTAGAGAAGTTAGATATCAATCTTAGTTAGATATCGTCACCGACATATAAACATTTATCTAGATTTAAAGAGAGAATTGCTAGCGAATGTAACAGCCAGTATTATACTTCATCGTGAAATACCCAGAGGGAAACTAAGCCATGTTGGGCAACGTATAAAAATTGTGAAAACCAAACTCATTGAATTACATGAGTGGAGAACGGCTCCGGGACCCTGAGATTAAAGAGGTGTTTTGTGAGTCCAGTGGAGATAATAATAGGTACTTGTGAGCCTTTGTGATGGACGTGGAAGAAGAGGCTGTCTGTGCATTTTCCTTTCTACAACTTTTTTCTGATGTGCATTTTTTACTTTCCTCCAGTCAACAGTAAAGGCATCTTCATGGAACTCTACCAGTGTTGGCTTGGTCAGCACCAAGCCAACACAATGTCAATTTACCAAAATAGGAAACCGTTTGGAGCCCACCTATATGTGCTTCTCTTAACCAGACAATTAGTAGCAGAGTTGTATAAAACTAGGTAAAGCATAATGTGAATATTATTATTAGAGTTGCATTCCACCATCAACCATTTTACATGATATCAATATTTTTTTCTGTACAATCTGAGGCAACGCTCGTCTGATCCCGTATACTTCTGTAACACAATAATCAAACCATAAAAGCCTCATCGAGAAGTCAGATTTGATGTGTTCCTTCTGAAAGTGAAAGTATGCCAACAGAATGGCATGGATATAATATATACAAACTTCAAGATATGAAGTAGATACACTCACCCAAGATACATATACTACTACGGAAAAATGGAAACGTCATGTTGCTTCTTTGAAAACCATCATCTGTTGAGAAAGGAAATGGAGTTTCATAAGCAACTGTAATTAGAATGTGGCACTATTGGCATATATAACAATTTCCTCTCCATTATAAACAGGATTTCTACTATACTATTTGATGAGAATAAAGAGAAAATTATATTTTGAAGTCTGCGGAAAAAGGAATCTAGTAAGCCTTAATTGAACTAGCAACTGAATCATGCTTCTCCCTTTGGTTTCAGTAAACTTCCCACGTGAGACAGCAACAATTAGGTCCAGGAGAAATGACAGAACACCTCATTAGTAGGAAGCATCTTCTGGAAGAGTTCATGCTTCATTTATTTCAGAATAAAGCAGGTATCTCCCAACAAAATCAATGCAATGACATGAGGTCATTGTTTGACAGAAAACATATCTTTTAAATGTTGATGTTATACTCAAGTATAATCCATTTCTTCCAAGGAATATATATGAAAATAAAAGCATGTCAATCATTATGGAATGTTTAATTATCAAAGAGGTCACCTTACTAAGTACTTTGATAAGAAGCCACAGATGTTAGTGGTAGTCAAGCACAAAAAATTTTCAGAGTTTGTGAGGATCTGGGTTGTGACAAGTCAAGCTTCAAGTTTTTAAGAGTAGTTCGGTGGAAGACTCATAAGGACTAAATATTGAGCTCAATCATAATACTGAAACAAGTTATCATTTGCAAGAGAAAAGTTGTTAGTTGCAACAATTGTTTTCTGGATAAGTGACAACCGAGTTCTAGCATGTTGGTCGTGTTGAATAAAAAATATCATAAGCTAGAATTCAGAATGGGAGTACAGAATTCTAGGTATCAATGCTGAAGTCTAGCAAAACTAAACCATGGCTAACCAAAACTATCATTCATAACCACAAACTAGTTACCTTGCCACAAACAGGACATGCTTCGCTTCTCTCCATCCATTCATATATACAACCAAGATGAAAATGATGCGAGCATTGCATTATTATCTTCGGGTCTTCAGAAGTGTATTCTGCAGAAATCATATCAATCAGGCTTAAGTAAGAATATTAACCGTTAATATCAATGATAGGATTAGAGGAGATTAACTTTTTCCTTTTATTTAAGGATATTAGCCAATACAATAACAAAAAACTGTATATTTCCAATATTTGAGGTCTCTATGTGGATTTTTTTTCCATCATCTCATCTGAGGATTTTACCAATAATAATACCAGGCCATCTATATGTAAGAAGTCAATTCATTTTGTCCATCAACACAATATCACATGGGAAAAAAAGACATTTCTGAAAAAAAAAATCACATAATCTCTCTAATATGGCATTAGAGTTTACTTTATAATTCAGATACTATGTGAATCAAAGAATTGTCCTGTACCTTCAAGTTTTTCCACTCAAATGAATCAGTTTTTCATAATAATATTGCAAAATCAACCTAGTGACCTAACTTCACAAGTCACAATAATGTAAATGGATTTCCCCACCACATAGGCAGACCCAGGAATATCCTAAGGAGGTGATAGATGTTGAAGTTCACAATAAGCATAAAAGTTTATCTATGATTAGAGATATATTCATCAAATTTCCAATAAACAACATCCAAAATATATATATATAATTCAAAAAAAAATGAAAGAAGAAAACAAGAAGGAACTAAGACATATCTATCAAGTATAAGCAAGAAAAGGGACTTTAACATAGAATAGTTATTTTTGGATTGGAAAAACCATTCTCCAAATATGTTCTAACAAGTTTTCACAAAGCACCGAACTGCCTAGCAATGACAAACTTCAAGCGGAGTTGAAGGGATGACCAACCTGTTGGTGCATTCAAGCACCAAATGGTCAAGCCCTACCATAGTGTTTCGACGCGGTGGGCAAAAGTCTAAAATTAAATTTATACATTGTGTCAAGTATGCAGGTGCAGATTTCTTGACATAAACATCGTAAGTGCAATAAGAAACTCCAACAGGAGTTGGCAAAAGTCCAAATAGGTCGAGGTTAACCGAATATTTGGCAAAAAGTACAGTAGTCGCTGCTAGAATTGGAAGTTCAACAGGGATTAACAAATGATGAAGCCTCAATATGTCAAGATCAAGGTAGACCAGATACCTAGAAAATGATAAAATCTCAATAGATCAAGAGTAACTGGTACCTAGCATGGAAGAAATCTAGAAGCTAACCTTTTAGCAAGTGGGATGTGAGAGAATGACCTATATTTTGGACAAGGATAGTTCCCTTAGGCGAAGAGTTGGCGAAGAAAAAAGTGTCTCAGAGTTAATGTCAACAGGATAGTTAACTGGTGGCAATGAACAATCAATTGATTCGTATGGTTGTCCAAGACTTGCAACAGATCTAGTTCTGTTCCAAGTCCAATCAAATGAAAGTAAAACATAGTCAACTCATGTTTAAATTTAAATAATGTAAATGACACAGTCAGCAAATGACAAATTGATGAACCATGAAATCAGTTGCAATTACACTTAGATAAATCGACTAATGATAGAACAGTCAATTGATGACATAGTTAGCAAATGACAAAGCTGACAAAAGACAGAATTAGTAGATTGAGATCCAATAGATTCAATCACGATTTTATTTAGTTCAATCATCTGTTGTAGAATAAGCAATCGACTAATAACTCAATCAATAGATGACAATCTAAATCCATGTGTATAGAAGGTGTATAGAAGATTGATTTAGCAAAGTCAACTGATAGTCAATTCGAGCCGACTGATGCTGAAACTGTCGGCTAGAGCCAGTAACAATTTGAACTAAGTAGAGATACCTCGGACTAAGCATCCCTCATACATTCTACTACATTCAAGAAACAACAGAAAATCCTCCATCTATAGCAAGATTATGAGGCATTCAAGATTTTTTTCATCTACAACAAGTATTTCTTATTCTGCACTTTTTCGTCTTTGCTTTACCATTTGTGTTGGTTCTTTCTTTTGATTTTTCATTGCTTTCATTCTTATTATTCTGTTGTTGTAACTGGCTTTGTAAAAAAGTTTTCTCCACCTTCAAAAAGTTTCCAAGTAGAAAGTATTGTAGTTTTCAAGGAACAACTCAGCTTATGAGTTCATAGGTCGTAAAGTAAGAATTGAGGGTTTTGAACCACACAAAACACCTGTGTTAATTTATTTTTGCTTTTATATCTCCTATTTACTTGCACAATTTTTTTTCTATATTTCTATTGCGCAAGCCTTTCAAAAACCATTTTCCCACTAAATATTCTTTTCATAATTAAAAAGACATTTTATCATGATATCTTAAATTCAATTTTAAGTTCTTATAAGAAATTTTGAAAACACTTAGCTCTGCTGCATTTTTTCCTTTTTCCATAACAATTGTTCGAGTATTCAAACATTTTTCAGTTGCATTTAGACAAGTATGATAAAATTTCAAAATAACATTGATTAGGTTATTCACCACCCACCCACCCCCACCCCCCATGTCTCTCACAATCCAACACCACCTCCCTAAGATTCTAAATTTTGATGGACCTATTCACTAATACACACGTGATCCATGTTATACCCCTCTGCTTTAACAAATTAAACACTATATATAATATAATTGCATTTAGATAAGTCTTACAAAGTTTTCGATATAACCTTGATTAGGCTATTCACCACCACCACCAGCATCTCTCTCAATACAACACCACCTCCCTAAGATTCTAAATTTGAATGGACCTACTCACTAATACACATGTGCTCCATGTATCCCCTCAGCTTTAACAAATCAAACACCATATATAATATAATCAAATGACATACAAAACTACCTACTACCCCACAACTAAACGAGGCCCACCTAACATATTCTCAAACCCAGAGAAAAATTATCTTCCCTGACCATCCAGACAATCAAAACCTCCTCTAATGTTTACTTGACAACTTCTTTGCCTGCTGGTGATTCAATGAAGAGGTCAGTGTGCAGCTGTGACAATGAATAAGTGATAGCAACAAAGATCAACCATAAGACAATGGTAAGCATTTCAGTTATTCCCTTCAACCTAAGGAAGATTCCTCTTTGACTATGTTTACTTAGAGGGAGGGGAACTAAAGGGAGGGAAGTGAAAGAAAGAAGGGGCCAAGAAGATATTTAGGAGGATGACAAAGAGAGATGGAACCATTACATGTAGGCCCTTCCTTTTGTTTTACATGAGGAGAAAGGTGAATGAAAATAATACCAAATGTCTAGGTTTTCTCTACCTTTAGTCTTTATGTTTACACCATGTTTTCTATTAACAGGTCTCCTCAGATTCCATATTCTACAATAATCTTTGATGTAGCTTTCACATACTTGATGATCATATCAAATAGAGAAGATCTTCATGTTATCATGGAATTTAATTATTGCCTTGGAACAATCAAACTAGCTAAAGTGACTTCATAGCATGTTCCACGATCATCCTAACTAAAGATCACTAAGGATTTTAGACTCAATTTTTTATGCAGATCATGTTCCATTATTTTCTAAAAATTCTTGATGTCTTACAAAAATTTTTAAATAAATTCTAATTACTTATCAGTTTATGTTTTCATATAATCTATGTTTTCACATGAAAAAATTACTCAATTGCATTTTTCAAATTTTTCCTCCAAACACGTCCAATAAAACTATCAAATCTCTTTTTCAAAATAATAATTCATATCAAGCATTTAGAGCAGAATTGATCCTCACTCTGAAATTTTTAAATCAGGCAATTAACACCCCAACCAAAAAACCATCCTACTAAATCTCCTAGAGTTAACTTGCACAATCCTAAGTCAACGGTTTCAAACTAAAATTACATAAACTTTGATACCAGATCTAGTATGTCTCAATCAATATGGGATTATCATGTCGATAAAAGAGATGAGGTTCAACAAATCTGCTTTAAAGCCAAGACAATATCAACTCACTCCTGAATTCTCTTGAATATGCATATGAGAATGGCCATCACTTATTTTATGATATAAATTGTTTTATGATTGGTTGAAATTTTTAATAGAAAAAACAGTTTTCCATGTTTTCTCTTTAATCTGTCAATCAGATGCCAAATAGCTAAGGCCTCTACAGAAAATGGATTTCAGTTGTAGAAGAAAACCAATGATGTGTTGAATTGAGTCTCCTACATATTTAAAAGGCTTTGGGAAGTAAAATTTTGAACAAGTCACGATGGATAATTTTATGCAGCCGGTCCCAAATAGGTCGGGCAAACACTGCATAGTAATAATGATGACAAGTGACTGCAATAGCAATTTTAGATTAATGTTGCTAAATGATTAGCAGTTCGAGGTTGGACTTGTATATGTCATAATGAAAGTTCACGTTCATGTAGACGAGAAAACTTTATTTGATTTGTCAAGGTTTTGGCTTCATAGAAAGAGACGATTGTTGTCTTAGGAAATGCTCCACTGCATATCAGCAGCAGATATAGAGGTCTTGCTATGATCGAACATTGTTGGTATTGGAATTGGAGCAACTAGGCAAAGGAGAAGAAGTACTGGAGGTGTTGGCATGGATGTGGATCATGGCATCCACAGCTACCACAGAAGTGTTTGAAGTATTGTCGTCGTCTGATTGGATTGTATGGGACATGGCTTTGCAATTTTTCTGAGAAATTGGCATCTCACAAAGATGAAGAAGTTTTGCAAAAAAACCAAGAGAATCAAGGAAATTAATTAGAATTGCACCAAAGGAAAAAAGCAATAGCAGAAATTAGTTAGATTAGAAAATTATTGAAATCTATTGAAATTTGCTCAAACTACGAGTAAAAATGGAAAATCAAGTTAAAATTTATCTGGATGCCTTTGTCTTTGTTGCTCTCTTAAATTGCTTAACCTTGTCATAAGTTTTCACCATGAGATCAACGATCACTTATTTCAACCTTGCTATGACTCATGAAAATTGACAACTCACTCAACCTAGCTATGATTTGTAATTTGTGTCTTAAACAGGCATTGATATCATAATTCCTACAACTCATATTGTTTGAGGCAGTACACAATCCGCATTACTTGAAACACGAGTTTCTATTCTGGAAACTAGAATCAATTTACTTGAGGGTGAGATAGCCAGCCTTAAAGCCACCACTTCTACCCCTAACCCTACAGACTGAGGAAAAGGAGTCTTAGTTTCAGAACTTGAAGATACTAACATGGTCTTCATCAAAACTCCGAGTCTCTGCAATACTGGCCATATTGTGGATATACGAGTATGATGTCTTCTTAATATTCACGAACATGAACTTTCCCTTCATGAGCATCAAACTCAACAATTGATGAGCCACAATCTTGTCTCTCCTACCTCCCGACTTAATCAAAACTACTAACAACCTTTGGTCAGTACGCAATCTGTCGTAAGTTTGTAAAAAACATCCATCTACGTTTTTATACTAACCGTGACACATTTAGTCCACCACTTTCTCTTCCTCAACTTCGGATCCAACCCCTTCCACATAAGAATATCCGTCTTATTTTGGGTCTAAACTTTCTTCTTGCCTCTCATTGAGCTTTCTTACTTACTAAGGATTATGCTCTCTTTTTCTCCACCCCTGTGGTTTCTCCTATTGTCTCTTACTATCCTTCTACTATCCGCACTCTGAAACGTGGTGATGCCCCTTCAGAAGCCCCTTCACAACCCTCTAATGCTCCTTCTCTTTCTGATCAATGCCATTGCGCTACAACAGGAGCTTGCAAGGACTCCTGTTTACAGAAGTCTTGTTCAAACAAAGTCTGTCTACATGAAAACTAAAATTACTTGGCTCTACTAGCCCAACTACAGCACTTAAAGATTTAGACTACCATGACATTGAAATTCCTAGTGATTTCATAACTCCCACTTATTTACTTCACTTACTTAACACCCAAGCATATTTAGACGTCCTGATTTCTAGGCTTCGAAAAACTAAAAATTATAGGAGAAGACCTAGTAAAATATTAGGAACGAGATAAGATGTATTATCGACTGAATATTATTAATCTTGATTTCACCATAAAAGCACAAGACTTAAAATATACCAATTGGAAGACTGAAGAATGTGCTATGCACATTAAACACTAAGTCTTGGTGCGATACAACAATCTTCTTCTAGTGAACAAAGGAGCAGAACAAAAACATAGCCAATCTAGAATGCTATTTAATTATAAACGACTTAATGAAAATTGTTATGAAGACGGTTATAAAATACCTAACAAAGATCAACTTCTGAATAAAATCTAATCAAAATGGTATTCAAAATTTAATATGAAATCTGAATTTTGATAAGTAAAAATGCATCCGGACTCCATAGAATGGGCAATCTTCTCTTGTCCTGAAGGGCATTTTAAATGATTAGTCATGTCTTTTGGACTTAAGATAGCTCCTCAAATCTTCCAATGAAAAATGGATGATATATTTAAGAGTGTCTCTATGTATACTTGTGTCTACATTGATGATGTTTTAGTATTCTCTTGAACTAAAGAAGAATACAATGCACATCTTTATATTATTTGAAAAACATGGATTAATAGTTCATGAAAGAAAATGAAACTAGCTACAACCCATATAGACTTTCTTGGAACAGAAATTGCGCAAGAAAAAAATCTTCTTGCAAAATCACATCATGACCAAAATACTTGAATTTCCAAATAAAATGGAAGATGCAAAAAACTCTTAGATCTTTTCTTACACTACTTAACTATGCAAGGCCTTACCTAGAGAATATAGGAAAAATTAACAGACCTTTATATAACAAAGCTTCAACAACCAGACAGTGGTATTTTAACCAACAAGACATCAAGTTAGTCCAACAAATTAAAACCATGGTTAAATCCATTTCAATACTTACTTTACCTCTTGATTCAGATTATCTGATCATTGAAACTAATGGATACAAATCAAGATGGGGAGGAGTCTTATTTAGAAAAGTTTCTAAGTATGACCCAAAAATATCAGAAGCATTATATAGATATGCTTCTGAAAAATTTAAAGAAAAAGGACACTTAACTTCTTTAGATTATGATATTTTAGCTATAATCTACCACTTTGATGCCTTTATACTCTTTATTTATAGTAGACAGGAAATCACCATAAGAATTTATTGTGAAGCCATAGTAAAATATAACCAACAAACAAAAGGACTTAAAAAAGCCAAAGCACAAAAAGATAAATAAAATTCACTAATACCATCATAAACAGAGAATTAAAAATACTTGGAATATATTAAAGGCATAAATAATTATTTGGCTGATACACTTTCTAGACTACTTATATAAGTTTTCCTTGTAGCAACTATTTGATCCATATTACATTCGTAATAGCAGATGACAAACAAAGAAACGTAAGACCATTTGCAGGTATCAAAACTATAAAGTTTAGAAATCAAGAACTTCAGCAATTTATATGAAAGGAAGACCAGTTCCACTATGATCATAGATACAGTTGGACCCTATTTAACCTTGTATTATTGATAATATTTGGAATATTCCTATAGCCCCAGGGATTTCCAACCACAAAAGAGCTCTCGTTAATGCACTTTCTAATTACTTCATCACCACAGTACAAAAACTGGCGGGGAAAAAGTTTTCATGTTATGCAGTCTACTCAGGCTTACTGACAGGAGTATATGCAACTTGGGATGAAGTAAAAACTGCCATCTCAGGAAATGAGACTCCTTATAGAGGATTTTACTCCTTAGATGAAGCATTCAACTCAATAAGGACCAAAAAGGGTCCTAATTACTTTATTAGTCCTTCTATAAGAGCTGATGGTTTGAAAAACCAACAGAAGAACTCAACATCATAAGAGCTAACTCTAATAGCTCAATACATGTTTCGACATATACACATCATAAATCTCCTTACGGAATAATTCTAAATGATGTGGAAGTATAAGCCTTGAAAGCATAGCAGAACCAAAAATACAAAAGGAAAAAAGGCCTAGAAAAACTCTGTTACACAACTAAAGAATCTACCAACAGATCTTTCTATATATATCCAGAATCTCGCAGAGACTTCTATATTTACAAGATTCCAGGAATTATGTGAAGCACTAAATGGTTCCACAAAAATCCTACAAAAGAAGTAACCATAACTTATGAAGCAAAATTTGCTTACAAAAAGAAATGCCAGAACACTTTTCCTCAATGCTCATTAGAAACTAAAGCCCTTGGGTGTAGATGTCATTTAGTCTATTCTTTTCGAAAAGAAAAAAATCAACTTTGAAGAATTTGAATAGCACGAGTTTAGAGGAAGGCTTATTATTCCATTCACACTCATGGATTATGGACTTTTGAATAAAGTCTCGGTTCAGGATATTGACTCCATTAACCCATTTCCCTACAAATTAAGCATCATCTTAAAAGATACCTTAGAAAAAGAAACTTTAGTAATTTGTCATTTTGAGAGTTCTCCTCCGGACTAGATCAACCTAAAACTGAAACCAAAAAACACCTAATCAACATAGACATCAATGAAGTAAACGAACAACATGAATGCTTCAAAGATACAGTTTCAAACCCTGATACTGAATGGCTAGCAGGCACAACTCTGGAAGAACAACTTAAACATTGGTGAGCCTCTGTCCAAGGAAGCTAATGGACGTGGGACCACTATTACGATCCTTATGAATTTCTATTAATAGGTGAAACTTATACAGAAAAAATCTACTGGGCAAAGGAAATAGACACAGTTTTTCACCCCTATAAATTCACAACTCAGCATCCCAATCTCTATCAGCTAAAGAGTGAAAAATTACTAGTGCTAGGGGGCCAACAACTTTATCTCCTACATCTGCCACACCTACAGATGAAGCCAACATAGCCAATATGATGGAGACTTAAGGCCGTACCAATAATTCAAAAGCTTCTGTCGACAAAACCATATGGGCTCTGACTCATGGGCTTTGACTCAGCACTGACTCAATATTCCTTATCCTTCCGGACAACTGTAACAAACTGTGTTTAGTGTATGCTCTCCTCCTCTATATAAGATCATCCAGAGAAAGAAACTAAGTGTGTCAGCAAGTGTGTAAGAGTGTGTCAGATTGTTTATAAGTTTGTAATTTCTTTTATAAGTGTCTAGGCTGTAATTTCAATTGAAGTTTGCTAATAAAGCATGAATTGTCCTATGGCAACGTAAGAACTCTCCTTGGTGCGAGAAGTTCTTCCTACTTTTCTTAATCTTTCTCTTCTCGATTCCTCAGTCCTTTTCCAAGTATACACTACAATAGAATGGTAACTGTATAAGGAACAGCAAGCAAGCTTGCTCTTAACCCTTATAAGACCTATGTGGACGAAGTCAGGCAGCAAGGCCAAAGGCCAAAGTAAGACTTGAAAACAGCCAGAGCTAAGCCTACTAGATAAGCTAACTTCTAGTTCCTTAGATAGGTGAGACGCACAGGAAAAGAGAAGACGAGAAACAAAAAATAGAGGACAGAGGCATCCTTTCTCACATAACCTAGATCTACCAAAACTAGACTCAAAAAATACCAAACCCCAAAAACATTAGTATCAGAGCCCTAAGAACTCAGAGCATATCATGATAATGAATGACTTCTGCCAACTCATAGGAATTCAAGGAATTTGAAAAATTAGACTATCTAGACTTAGCGGTACAGTGTCCCACTAGAAAAGTTATCACATTAGATCTGAACAATCATAGTTTTACTTTAGAACAAGATCTTACACTCACTGCTTACATTCTGAAAACCCTCACTTAAGTACAATAACAAGTCTTGGAACTTCTTTAGAATCTGAACAATCATAGTTTTACTTGTCACACTCTACCCCAACTTACTCATTGTTTGGAACAACAAAACCGGATCTTAAGAGATATTAGGAGAAATCTAGACTATCTTAAACAATTCCAAGATTCTTTAAATAAAAGATTTAGCCAACTTAATTTAACTAGCATTCCTACAAAGAAGGATATCCTAATTCTATCCAAACTTATTGAAGAAAACAAACCAAGACACTTCGAACTTCAATCCAAGTACTTATTACTTCAAGAGGCAGAGAAGGCCTCGTACAAGAGCAATCACTCTTTGAAATTCACCATCAATCACCTTCAAGAGGCAGAGAAGGCCTCGTACAAGAATCTTCTCAAAAGGGCACTCAAGGCTTATATAGACAAGGTTTCAACAACTACATTTTAAGCACCTTCGGTAAACTAAAATCCTTTTGTTACTCGATCAATAGTGATTTGGCCAATCGACTGGACAAGCTTCACGCCGACTCTTGTAGTGTCCAACTAAGTCAGCTGAATCGCATTTCAATTAACTGGCACCTAAACAAAGTCATACATTCTGTTCTCTGAGTATAGTGGTTTCATTCAACTCGTCAGTCAACTCACCCCTTTAATCTATTGGGGTCACTTTGACTCGACTTGGCACATGGCTTATGACATTGACAGTCTACATAAAGCTCTGAGATCAAGCTTGTCTATCAACTACAACAAGGAACCACTTTTTCCTTAATCGAAGACTAGTGTTATAATGATCTCATGATGAAGTGAAGGGAGAGGCTGAAGAAAGTGCAAGTGGAGATTATGCTCAAGGTGACAGTTGTCAAGGGGTCATGTGCAATCTCCTATTGTCATGTGAAGGAGGTTACTTGTATGGTGGATTGCTCGTAAAATGGAGAGAGAATTGAGTTAGAAGAAACGATGCAGGTTTGGGGAAGCAGCCAACCTTCCCTTAGGGGATACCTCTTTAAAGAAAACTCAAGACTCTAATACATGGCTTTGATGCCATGTATTTAGGAAAGAAAAATAGTGTATTGCACTTATATCAATTTGGAACTAAACCAGCTAAACAAATATCCCTATTAATCTAATACCTATAACAATTGAGAAGTTCCTAATTAGGATGAACTATTTCTCTAAAAATTGATAATTATATTCACTATGTTTGGTGGAAAGTTGGAATGCAAGAGAAAATAGATGAATTAAAAAAAACATAATCTGATAATTATTTTGTGAAATTTAGTTAACCACTTTCACAACAAACTCATCAGGAATTTCAGTTAACATTAACATGATAATGAAACTGAAATTGTATACCCATTAGGGATCTTTGGTTTACATGAACTTTTGCCAATTTCATCATACTAAGACAATAAGTATTTTGATTAAGGAATAGAAAGACCTAATATATTTGATATGTCTAAAGAAAAGGATGAGCATAAGTAGCATTACATCCAAGATTATCTTAATAAATGTACCTATGGATCTTATTAAGCAACAAACATGGGTTAGCAGTAAAACAATTAGTGTGAATTGCAAAACAATATATAAAACAAATAATTTGATTGTTTAATCTAATCAAGGAGTGTCTTTTTGCAGTCAAAATAAATAAAGCATGCTCAAAGTTAAATATTTCTACATAGGTAAAAGAAAAGGGTTGCAATCATAACATGCTCAAGAAGCATGTTTCCACTAATCAAGAAATCCTAAAAGCTTATCTACTTGAGGGAAAGGAAGCAAAAGTAGTGGAAAAGGAAGGGGGAAGCAATCAAATCCTCTTATCCACTAAGAAGAAGAATAAGGAAAGGAAAGAAGGAAGCAATTTGATGCTCTTTTCCCCACTTTTGGTTCTGCCCAAAAGTGGACTGAAGGGGAGGAAGCAATCGAATCCAATTGTCTACTTGGACAGAAAAGAAAAGGCAAGGGAAAGAAGGTAGTAATTTGAAGCTCTTTTCCCCACTTTTGGACGACAGAGGAGATGAAGAGAAGAAAAGTGAAAAGTAACAAAAAGACTGATATAACCCTGCATATCTGGGCACAAAATCAAAGAATAATTTTATCCTTTTCTCTTCTTTTCTCTCTTTTCAACGATAAGACAAAGCAACCTCCTGCTCCCTTACTCTCCTTTCCTCCTTGTGTTCTCCTCTGACATATTCAAGTGCCTATAAGTGGAAATATAGAACAAGAGATGTAAATCAATACATTCATTTCGTTGTCATTTGTGTGGGCTATGGTGTTTAAAATCTATCTATTCAAGCAAACTTAGATAATTTTAGATCATAGACCACTTATAGAGTACCCTGCCAAATTTATTCCTAAGTTGAACAAAAGTTAATACTTTGACCCTCACAAAGAACAAGAAGATTCATCTGTGGTATAATAAAAAGCAGGACAAAAGCTTTCAAAGTCCAAATAAGTATATAGCTGAGATAACGGGAAAACATGTATCATCTGATTTCCTTTAGGCTATGCAAGGAACTTTTGTTAGGTTGTTATGTAACAAGAAAAAAACAATCTCTCTCCTCAACAAGGCAACATGTTTCAAAAATTCATAACAAATTGCCTAAGATAAGAATAAACTGTAGACAGTGATTGATAAATCTACCTTCAAGGCATGTTGGACAGACATCCTCCTCTTCAGAAGAAGGAAAG
The DNA here is from genome assembly GCA_037834155.1 of Curcuma caesia. Lineage (NCBI taxonomy): Eukaryota > Viridiplantae > Streptophyta > Magnoliopsida > Zingiberales > Zingiberaceae > Curcuma > Curcuma caesia. Next base: position 15,070 of record JBBMKF010243042.1, read on the forward strand.
AGATAAGTTGCTTCTTTTCTGGCGTCTGCAGTGTTCTTTAATGAAGACTCAGGTATACAGAATTTGGATCGTGAGTCAAAGTCTGACTTAGATTTGCTTTCCATTCTCGATGATTCTGTCTCACAAACATTGCTACTTCTACATGATTCAGGCTCCTCATGGTAATGGCTAAGGAACTTATTGTTGGACATAACTCCATGATGTGGCCGAGAAAATCTTGGATCATCATAAGGTATTGGCCTGGGAGGAGACTGGTATGTATCAGGAATAGAGTCATCAACAGTAGCTGCTTGAGATACAAAAGCAATTCTCTCCTGCACAGCTGAAGTAGCAGCATGCACTCCTCTTTGAAATAAAGCAATGTACTGCAAAAAATAAGATGGAAAAAAAAGACTTTCTCAGTAATAGAAATGGACCAAATATAGGTAAGCAAATTTCAACTTCTTCATTATGATAGGAAATGCATAGTAGTTGATTTCAAAAACTAACTCAATAACATTAATCAAAAGCAGGACTTAAAAAAACATGAATTTCACAGATTGCTTTCATTAGCATTGCCCTTTCCACTCCAGACTCCTTTTGTAACTTTAAATTGTTTTGTACAAGCATCAACTCAAAATATTAACTTGAATAGGCTGCCAATCAATCAAACAGAGTTCTCTTATCAGCATATCAAGTAGTAATTCCAGTATCTTGCTGAAGACCATGTAAATCATGGCAGTCTAGTACCAGCCAATTGCAGGAGTAGCCTGGAGGGCCTACACAACATTAGGCTATTACAATATATCATGCCTGCCAGCAGATAATGGTAAAAGATGTCCTCAAAGTTGAATTGTAAATTCTGAAGGTTAAAGGGAAATAGATTTTGTCTGCACCTTTTTGCCTGCTATAATATGCATCCTCGTCCACTTAATTTCGTCCCAAATACAAATGCCTCATAGAAGACAAGCTAGGAATTCATGAATCTTAATCAAACAGCTCCTCCAGTAAAAAAAAACAAGGGAAAACAAACTTCTCTAACATGCTTTCATATTGTCTCCAAAATAAAGCCAAAATCACTAGTGGCATATGGTAGTGAACTTGTGCATAGACTTTACACCATAAATGAAACAAGCAAACAAATAAAGAAAAAATAATAATTAAACAAAATAAATTAGAAATTCATTCAAGATTGGTTATCCCAAGTACAAGTGCCTCATAGAAGGCAAGCTAGGATTTCTTGAATCTTAATTAAACAGCTCATTCATAGAATAAGGGAAAACAAACTTTTCTATCAAGCTTCACAATGTCTCCAAAGCAAAGCTAAAACCACTAGTGGCATATGGCAGTGAACTTGTACATAGACTTTACACACACCATAATCCATCCAAGGAAACGAATAAAGAAAAAAACAATAATTAATAGAAAATAAATTAGAAATTAATTCGGGATTAGCATATCTACAATAAAAAAAATTAAGAAAAAAATCAAGATTGGTGTCTAACAAATTTTAAATTTGATTTTTTTTTTTTCATTTGATAATTTGGATCCAATTAGCATTTTCTATTTTGGTAATAACGAAAGAATAATTATAATCTCAATCAAGTCTAGCATATTTTTCTTATTTAAAATATTTATTCCCATTTTGCTTTGAGTCAAGTCTATTAGATCATTTGTGCATTTAAAGGGGGGTGAATAGCGCCTTAACT
>JBBMKF010243151.1:0-16756 GCA_037834155.1 Curcuma caesia
GATGCTCGAGCAACGTATGATAGATTCGAATCTATTGAAGATTCAAAGTGGTTTACTATGTTTATATCGACAATCATATTTACTAAATACAATCACCACCATACAGGTGCCCCCTCTCTCCAACTACACGACAAAGTTAATTAAACATCTATGGGTAGATAATTCTAGAATATTGAAGAGTAATATGTAGTTGCATTTTTGGATTTATCCTAATAATCGGATTAATCACCTCTATGATTAATAGTTCAAAGAATTGAATATCTTGATCATAAAAAAAAATCATACTATATAAGTATAATACAATCTTTATCGTCCAATTACTATTTACTAGCTATTTTTTTATATCAGATATCTAAATCTTATGAGCCAACTAATCTTGAGATGTATAGTTACAACATTATTAGTTGTTCGAATGTCACATGCGCTGCGTGAATTTCAAATCGTAGTTGTTTGGGAGGCTTCTTACCAATGGCGGAGCCAGGATTATCAATCTGCTTGGGCTAAAATTTGTTAATGGAAAAAAACACCCGCGGGCTATAATAAAATTTACTGTCTATTTTTTTTTTATTTTTTCACCACTATCCCTCTCCCACCCCTAGACAACTCTGGATGGGCCTCGGGCTACAGCCTGGGTAGACTTCTATGTAGCTCCGCCCTTGCTTCTTACCACCATACCATATTTTGGGAGCATTATTTACTAATTATCAATTTTGTAAATATTAGATATCCATATTTTACAATCCGACTAATCCTAGAAAAAACTGTCCGACCTAATATTCTATCCACCAAGTAAGTCCAAAAAACACAATGACTCTTGACGATGTAGTACCCTAACCTCACTAATAGTTCAATTGTCGTAGGTGTGCCCTACGTAGGAATTGAACCTGATTGCTTATAGGGACGAAACTAAGGCCCAGTTTACTTCAAAGCGTGTATGGAGAAAGGAAAGGAATCCACGATGGAAATAAATCTCCAGGAGAAGGAATGAAATCTTTTCTTCCTTTTATTTGTTTACTTTGACAAAGGGAGAGATGAATAAATTTCTTATAATTAAATTATTTATTTATATAAAATAAAAAATTTATTTATTTATTTACTAAAATACCCTATCCCCATTGCTAGCCGCTGTTCCTCTTGATCCCTACGTTCCTCCTGATCCCTCACTGCCAGCCACTGTTCCTTTCTAACACAATCAGCAGCTCCTCGCCGGCGCTGGTGGCCAGAACACTCAACACTACTATTCCTACGTTCCTCCTAATCCCTCACTTCCTTTCCAGCACAATGAGAATGGCCATCTCGCCGCCGCCATACCTTGCTTAGCATTGGCTTCTTTCGTCATGATCGTCATCGGCGGCGGATCTACAGCGACCTTCACTGCGGGGGAGGAACGAAGCCGCCATCAAAGCCCCATCAAATTCCCTCTTCCTCTACTCTGTGGGATAACAAGCTTCCGCCGATGGCGGCGCCGGAATCAGTAGCAGCCCCATCCTTCCCCTTCTTCCCCCTCTTCCTTTCCTCCCTCTCGTTTCTCATTGTACTCTTCCTTTGGGCCAAGAGGCGCAGTAGTTCACGGACCAGATGCGGAGAAAAGAATCGCCTTGATCTTCTTTGAGACCTCCCGGCGTGGGACTCTCCACCGCCACCTCAATGTCTTGACGAAGGCAGGTATGAAGAGGCGTCCTCGGGTTATGAGGAGAAGGGCCGGAGGAAAAGGTCGAGGAAGAAGAGAGTAGAGTCTCGTGGAGGATCCGACGGCGCCGATGACGAGAGGAACGGGAGAAGCAGGGAGGAGCAGGACGAAGAGAGAGCAGAAAGAGAGAGGATAGTTACGTCTTTTTTCTTTTCCATCCTTGCATTCTGCCCGATTTGGAGGGGAGCAATTTTGACAGAAAATCCATCAATAGATAGATTAATTTTCTCTCCCTTCATAAAAATTTAGAAAAGTAAATAATGGATGCATGTATGCAGAGGAAAACTTTCCTCAGTTTTTCTTTCCACACCCCAAGTAAACTGAGTATAAGGGATGCTGGTTGCTTACTAAATAGTGCATTCCCACCCTAGATGACTGCCCCCATCATAAGAGCAACCCTAACATCCTAAGTTTGTCATCTCATTGAAGGACAATGCTTACATTGTGACATAGTTGGAAATCAAATCATGAATTTTTAGATAGTTGAAGTACCTTACCGCTGTAACAAAACTCCGAGGGCTATTTACTAAGTATTTGAATCATAATTGAATGAATATGATCGAAATCATCATATTCTTATATTTCATATTGTGATAAAGAATAACACAATATACAATACAAAAATCTCATTTTTAACAAATGACATCTAACAATATTAATTAACAATGATAAGTATTAATTAGATGATATTTTAACAAGTCCTAATCAACATCTTTGCTATCTCATCCAAGTATTTTTTTTAAAATTTTTTTATAAATATTTTAGAATTTTCTTTTCTGAGAAGAAATATTTTGAGGCTTTTTGTTTATGCCATTGGAAGTATACAAACATTTTGCCGTCTTTACCTCTCTCTCTCTCTCTCTCTTCTCTCTCTCTCTCTCTCCCCTGTTCCTACTTCATTCCTAAATCCCACCGGCAGGCACGCGACCTTCAGATTCCCTTGAAGACGCGATTTTGTCCGCGGCTACGAGAGATCGTGATCCCACGGGGAAGGAAGAATTCACGGTGTGTTTCGAGTGTTTGAGCTAAAGGGGAGAAGTCCAAGAGATTTCTTTTGCCGAGATCGTTTTCTTGGAAGTTTTAAAGGAAGGATTTGGGGGGATGATGCGGTGGCGGAGAGAGTGGGGCTGCTTGGTCGGGTCTCCTAGAGGTACGAAGGCGCCTCCTTTGCAATCTAAACACGGATGATCGGCGTCCAATGTGCGTTCTTTGATTAGGACTAATTCGATCGGTTTTCTTCTCGTGTTGGACAATGACGAAGTTTTATCGGGCTCCTCGATCCGGTTCTTTACTATTGATCAGAAAACGGATCCTTGTGTACGAATTAGGATGGTTTGATTTATTGGAAACTTGGTTCGGATATTTTGTGCTCTTTTACACCAAACTTTTCGTGCCTTTCTTCATTAAATCGTCTTTTGATAAATTCCATTTTCAGAGCGATTGCTCCAGTTTTATGGCCTTTTTAACATACTTGAGAATGTTCTATAATTTTTCTTATTGTCTGAACTGCTGCAATGATGTATCGGGATTAGGACTTCCAATTATGAAGCATAGCAAAGACAGATTGTTGAAATTATTACTTTATATTTACAATTGTTTTTATCGATTGAACATTTCTTTGAGAAACAAGATCCCGTTGCTGTTCAGTCCGCTAATCAGATTCTGATCTTTCTTGTATTTTTAAATGTATAGGGCTTTAATCAAGAGGATTTAGGGGAAGAAATGAAGTCTCCTGGAAAGAAACTGATTTGCTATCAATCTAGGAAGTCTTCCGTCCTTGAGAAGGAGGCCTATTCTAAGATGGACTCAGAATCCGTAAAGAAGAATTTTCACAGAGTTACTTGCAAGAAAAGATGCAGAACCAAGCCAAATAAGATTTCTAAGCAAAGAAGAATAAGGAGGAAACAGTTGAGCAGCAAATACCCAAAAACTATGCAGAGAATCACTCATCATATCTCTGGTGCAGATCAAGGTACCTCAAAACTGTCAACAGATGAATCTTTTTGTGCTCATAATAAAGGGACTCTGGAGGTTGCAGCTAACAAGGGAACGATTAAATTATGTAAAAGGAAGAGGCGTAAACGGAAGAGAAAAAATGTAGACCATGATGAAGCCTCTCGGCTCCAAAGAAGGACAAAATATCTGCTAATTAAAATAAAACTGGAGCAGAATCTTATTGATGCATATTCTGGAGATGGTTGGAACGGCCAGAGGTATGTAGAATGTGGATGATGATATCCTATGTAAACTTACCATTAGACTTTCAGTTTGTTATTGAATTTTTTTTTGCCTCAAACCATAGAGTTTTCCTTCATGACATCCCAGTTAGACATTTTGTATAAAATAGTCATTGTCTTTCAAATTCTTGTCCTCATGAATAGCATGCCATGCAAACTTATGGATGAATCAAACCGTATTCTACTTTCAACATGTTAGATGCTTATATGAGATGAATAGAACTCATCTGCTGAATTCAAGTTGGTTTTTATTTATTAGGTTCAAACTTCCTGGTATTTGGTTATATAAACAAGTAGCAAATTGCAGCTTCAATAGTATTCTACTTGAACCTGCTGAATACTTGTTAACTCCCCCTATCTTTGGAGTAGTAATTATTTAATCTGCTCTTTGCTTATGTTCCATACTCATGCAAAATGTCATGTCAAGGGTCACATTCATACTTTGGATACCTACGGGTGTAGGGACATAGAGGGTCACTATATGCCATATTCTATAGTCACCCTAAATTTACCAATAAGAGTGTAGATATATGAATTATTGTGCAACATTTTTTTATCTTAAAATATTTTCTATGAATATCCAAATCACAGTAACTTAATTCTTCCTTGATTCCATGGTATCATTTTGCAGTCGAGAAAAAATTAAACCCAAAAAGGAATTGCAAAGAGCTCAGAAGCAGATAGTGAAGTGTAAACTTGGTATTCGTGAAGCTATTCGCCAGCTGGATTCACTTAGCTGTGAAGGAAGCATTGCAAATTCTTTGATGCATCCAGATGGATCTGTTTTTCATGAACATGTATGTACTTTGCAAAAGCAGTATCAATTTGTTTTTGTATGTTTCAACAACTTAATATATTGGTTACTGAATACATTCCAAGGTATTTTATATTGAAAGATTTGTGTTTTTCCACTAGATCTTCTGTGCAAAATGCAGATCAAGTGAAGCTTTTCGAGATAATGACATCGTTCTTTGTGATGGAACATGCAATTGTGGTTTTCACCAAAAATGTTTGGAGCCTCCGTTAGTAAAAAGTTTGTCTCTATCTCTAATCTTTATAGCTCTTGTAATTTGTAGATGTATTATCAGCCCATGCAAATAACTCAGACATAGAATTTATGGTAGTCCATCCTTACTTAGCATAACTTTTGTCTATATGTTTTCTTGCTTCTTCAGCCAGCTGTTAAATGCTATACTATATTTTCTGCTTGTGAACTTTCTGAATTTGTTTCCTATCTAAGTAATCAAATATGATTACATAACTGCATAAACATCCTCCTTATTCAAGTTTGACAACTTAATTACATCAATCTTCTTCTGCAGCCTAGCTCTAGAGTGTGCCCTATTTTGGTCATGAAGTTATATTGTTAAATTTCTTCTCTCCAAGTTAATTTTGTTGATTATTTAAGATATCTGTAATAACAAGAGATTTAATTAACTCTATTACTAGTGATACAGTCTTGCATTGAGTTCAATAGAGGTATAAAATCCATGCCAACCCCAAAATGTTGGAACTTACACTGCTTAATGATAATGGCAATTTGCTTGTGAAATCTCAATTTTGTGTTGTCTCATGACTATCACAGGTTTGAGAGTAAATATGTATATTTGGTAGGAGAAAACAAATTTGACCATCTGAGATCAAAGTTAATACTATAATTTTAAATCATGGTTGGTTTAGCATGTCATTGATTATTACGGTACTGACATTAGAGAGGGCTCATCAAGATGTGTTCATTTTGAAGCGATTTATCTCACTGTTGGTTAAAGAAATGTGTCAGAATTTGAGATAAGAGTTGGAGTTGTGTAAAAAATGATTTGAGTTATTGGTAGTGACAGAAATGTAGGATATAAGCTGTAGATGCTAGTTGCATGGAACCACTAATGTTGATTAATAAACTAAGATTCATTGTGTACTTTAAGAAAATAGAGTTAGGAGATGGTAAGGGCCTCTCAGAGATTTGCGTGCTTGACAATCTTGGATCATGCTTTTTCACTAATAAAGGCATTACTTATACAGTTGATACTTGATAGTAGTTGAAATCATAGAGGCCTTATATCTCATTTATATCTCAAATTCTACACATTTTAACTATTTTTTTGCACGAGTGCTATGGCCAATTATACTAGTGACATACTAATTTTTATTGATGTAGTCTTTCATGGTATAATTGAGAATATTAATGAGTAATCCTCAAATTCCACATGTTTGGTTTAGTTAAAAACAGTTGTAAAAATGGTTGTGCTTTTGCCAAAGGAATTGTTTCTTTCAGAAGATATTTTGACTAGAACTGTGCCACTTGTTGGTTACACGTTGTGACTAGCTCACATGTTTTGCAGCAACTTCATTTTCATGGTACACCAAGTTTCAAATTGGTAGTCTAACTCACTTTACTTTCTTTCAGTTCCTCCTGGAGATCAAGCATGGCTTTGCAAATTCTGCACGTGTAAACTGGAAATTCTAGAAGCTATTAATGCACATCTTGATACCTGCTTCAGTGTGAACAGTAGCTGGGAGGTTGGTGCCTAGCAGTGATGATATTTTCAAGTTGTGTTCATGAAAAGCTACTTTAAGAAACTAAGAGCGCAGGGGTAATGTTTTGATTCTATAACAGGACATTTTCCAGGAAGCAGCAGCATACTGTGATGCTGAAAATATATGTCCAAGTCCTGGCCATGAGTGGCCTTCAGATGATTCAGGAGATGAAGACTACAATCCTGACATAAATGAAAATAGTAACAGCAGATCAGGCATTGAAGAAAATGCTTCTGATGATTCTGATTCTCTTAGTAGCCTATTCTGTTCATCTGATAGAGCTATTTCACATTCTGATTTAGAATACTACAGTTGTCATGAAGAACCTTTTTATGCAATGAGAAGCAAGAGCAAGGGTGACCAACTTGATTCCTTGGACAACTTTGATTCTGGTCAAAGCAATGAGTGTGATATTATTGCCAACTACCGTCGGCAGCGGAGAGACGTTGACTACATAAAGCTTCATGATGTGCGTACCATGATTTTCAGTTGCCTATAGTAGTAATCTAGTAGGCAATTATTTTGCAACATCTAATTTGGCTAACATTTTTGTTTGTAGAACGACCTAGTAGAATTCTATGTGAAGCACATTTCGTGCGATCTAGCTTTCATGACTGGAACAAGGAAATTAAATGGCACTCATGGGAAAATACTTGTATGCATGATGAAACACTAATAAACAGATACACCTATCAACTTTTAGATTGAGAACTTCAAGCATCAACAATTTTTTCTTGAATAAAATAATTGTTGTTTCTATTCAGCTATCATCTGATTCATTACTGCTTTCTACTAATACAATGGCCTTAGGAGTTAATTGCTTTATAAGATGTTATGTTCTATAACTAACATTCAGAACTAATATGTGCCTTTCACTTGCTTACTGAAATATGCATTTATCTAATGTTCTTTTCCTATAAATTGGAACCATCTTGTCGATGAGGTATAAAAATTTCTTGTTTTGATCTTTAGATTGCTTTGGGAATTACATTTGTAGGCAAGAAGTCATGGAATCGATATTGAAAATGTATTTTACTGCTTTATGAGTTTAAAATTTCTTTCAAAAATTTGCAATATTTTGGTCCTTTTTTTTTTTTGCAAAAATACTGATTTTTATTAAACCAAATACATACAGGCATTTCCTCTGTCGCTATCTACTAAACATTTTTCCTTTATTGAATATCTTCGTTACAGCTTCTAGCGATGATATTTGAAGTCACTGCACATCATTACTCTGCCGCTATTTGCAGGAAATGTTTGGGAGGGAACCACCTGAAGATGAGACACAAAGTGAAGACGAAGACTGGGGCCCTAAGATGAGAAAGAGAAGGGTTGACACATCAACTGACATCTGCATGACCAACTCTGTGACTGAGGATGTGTGTTCACATCTAGGGCCAATAAATAGATTATCAAGCAACAAGAAGAGACAAATTTTCCGGATACCTCCCGAGGCAGTTGAGGTAACCAGCATTGCTTTTAAAAAAATCTTTTATTTTGTATTTTGTTCCTTTTGCAAGTCTGGATCTTTTTGGAAATAAATGCTATTGTACCAACATAATAATTATTTCTATAAAAAAAACCTAAGAATTATTCCTTGTAGGTGTTACTGCCTCAAGTAATGAGATGAACCATGGACTCCAACATTATAGACAATGAGACCTAAAACCAATAAAACAAAATAAGGTGCAAATAAATATAGATTTGTATTGTAAAGGAAGACTTTTCTTAGATATATGTAGCTATTCGAACTCTTAATGCTGCATTGATGAAGATGTTTGATATAAGACAAAAGGTTCTATAGGAAATATAAGCAAGGTGCTTCTGGTGTTCAACAGTGAAGATGTTTCTTTGGTACAAGACTATCTTATTTCGTATACAGCAATTATGGATGCACTTCTTCAATCTATGTGCATCTCATACCCAAGAATTTCAGTTGTTTCATGCACTATTGCATGCACTATTGCATTTATGTGATTCTGTGGTTTCAGCATTATCCTTATCTGACTGCCTTAATCTTCATCTATCATGAAACAATCATCACTGAGGAGAATGGTGAAATTTTGAGACAAACATAAAACCTTAAAACCTATGTTATGCATTACAATGATGCATTTCCTGTTGCTTCTAACTATAATCACTTTTTTCCTATTCTATTGTTATCTTAAGTTTGATATGCACTCAAATGACAGTTACCTAAACAATTAGGTGCAAATAATTGTAGGGTGTTTGCTCTTGGCAGCAGCTGATGATTCCCATAATCATTAACTATCGTAGGATGAATCATCACGATCAAGCTCTTCAAATGTCTTACTCTAATATTGAAGTCTATGCCTCAGATCTGCCAACATGTTGTGTGTGCTTTTCTGATCCCACACAAGCACAACAGGGGGAGCATCTCGGTGTACTAGTTGGAATGATCACTCATGTAGGTGCAATTTGCACATTTTAAGCCCCTGAATCTTCTTTATGGATTAAAATGACTTGCAATGAAAGGAAGATAGATGCTAAGGAAGAAAGGAACTAGTGGGGAAACATCTCTGTTTACTGGTTTTAGAATGCTCTCCCATGCATGTGCAACTTGCACACTTCAAGCCCCTATTAATATTCTTTAAGGATTAAAGTGTCTTACAAGGGAAGGAAGATAGATGACTAATGAAGAATGGAGCTATATATGGCTGTAGAAACATAAATTTGATTGTCAAGTGGCAATTAGCTTTAAGAGTCCAAGATGCATCAGACATTGACTGAATTTTCTTGATTCAGGAAAATTAGAGTCCCACTCTGACAATACAAATGCAGTTAAAAGTCTATCCTTGTTTGACTGCCTTTTTTCATTCACACTTTGTTGGTACTTATTATCATTTTGCCTTGGCATCTAAAGTAACCTCCTGTGTTTTATTAATTTTTGTCCTGTGGTTAAGTATGGAAACTAGTATTGGTAGACATAGACACTCAATAGTAGGTATAATTTTGACCATTTACTATCCATGACAATATTAGTTTCTAATTGTCTACTTGGATTAGCCTAGAGACATGAACCAATATTGGCAGCTTCAAAATAGTTTGTTGGAGAATGGCATAAGGTAGGATTGAAGGGGGGTTACAATTTGAGAGACTTCAAAAAAACCATAAAAAAAAGATGAGGGAAGAGCATCAAGAATGTGAAGACTGCTGCTGGTGCCATAGTGTTCATGTATTTCCAATTTATTTTCATTAATAAATTTATTTCAATTTATGTTCATTGATAAATTTTTAAGATTTGCTCTAGAGTAGACTCTGTTTGCTTCATGCATAATTATTTTTCTATTTGCTACAACAGAAACTTCGCATAGCTTTTTCTGAAAATGAACTTCCTTCAAGATCTGTGAAAGAGAGCCTGTCTAAACAATTGGGCATTTCGTCTGAAAAGGTACAGTATTTCATTGTCCTTATTATATCTATCTTTTGAATGGGACAATCAAGTCATTCTATAATAATATATACCCCTAAGAGTTGAGCATTGCTCCCAAAGGATCCCTTTGAGAATATTTGAATTTCTTCATATCCATACAGTGCAAATTCTGTAAATTTATCTTTGCTCGAACTTTACATGATATTCAGCCTTTCCTTTTCTAGGCTTGTGATGCATGTCTCGGCATGCTATTCAACTTGTCTCTAGTTCAAAAAAGAGGAGAAAAAAAGGCATGTTTAAGGTCCAGCCAAGTAATTTGGGACGTCACAGCCTGATAATGTGTTAGATTTTTGAGTCACTGGCTGAATTTTTATTAAAAGTGGCATCTTTGTTACAAACTAATTTGGGAAACCACAGCCTCTTACCATGCTCCTTAGATGGGTGTTCCCATGAGCATAATTTTTTTTGTATAGATATATATTGTATTTCCGTGTATTTAAATATTCATGCCTATATATATGTCCCGGGTGGATCCATGTTTGTGGCTTTTGTATATACATATTCGTGATTCTATGTTTTTAAATGTGCGTGCCTATATCTATGATCCTGTGGATCTATGTTTGTGGTTTTGCAAGTGATCATTTGCCACTATTTACTCTCTTTTCTACTGCAAAAAGTTTTTTCTCTTTGTCAATCCTTTGACCTCGTGTTATAGTTTCATGTCTTAAAAGGTCCATGAAGAATTATTCCCTTTGATCTAAAATTATCCACACTGTCCATTGTCTCTTCTCACATCAAAACGAACTTTGCATAAGGCTTAAGTTTTCTCTGCCTCATCTTATTGTGGCACAAGAGCTCGTCACTATCTTACACTAGATAAAGGTAAGTATAGTATCCCATATTATACTAACATGCTGTATATGAACTCGAAACTATGTTTTAGGAGACTTAGTATCTTGATTAATCTAACCCAACATTTTTCACTTCCATTTGCAGGTCAGCAAGTGGTTTAAGAATGCAAGATATGCTGCTCTTAAAATGAGAAAGGTCACTTTGCTATCTTTTTTTTACTAAGAATTTTTTTCCCCCTGGAAATGCTACGTGCTTGATTATTCATGGGATGGTTCTTTATTGTTATTTGGTAATTCTAGAAACTTTTTCTTACACTTTCATATGTATCCCTGTTGACCTTTTATGAAGATGGACGGGTGACAAATGCAAAGAACATCAGTGTGCAAGCTATTTGATTACTTGCACAAATGATAACAACTATGTTATTAGCTAATCAAAATATGTATTTCTGACAAAGTTTAGTATAGAAAGACAAACTGTTGGTGTCAAAGGATTAAACAATTGTCATTGGACATTTGTCATTCACTGCTTCTCAGCAGAAGGATATTTCATTCGAACAGCTTCCATTATGAATCCTCATGTTGTATTGGACCTTTCCTTGATGTTGTAATGAATAAACTGAAGAGAAACATAGTATGATGCTTACGTTTAACGGGAGAGCAAGAGATACAAGCACTAATACCATCAACTACTTTCTGTTCTGGTGTTGCTGCAGAATCTGATAAACAATCCTGTTGGGAATCAATGTTCGTCTGAGTCCATGAATGAGAACCTGTCAAAGGCATTTGGCCTACCAGATCATCAGGTAAGACAAACTTTGCAGGATACAAGCGTAGTCTGACTGCCATTATCTCACGGTTGTGACTGTTTTCATGTCTCTCTTTTGAAGATGAGGAAATCATTAGCACAGTCGAGCGGTCAAAAAAGGGTGAGACGAGAGAAGGCAGGCAGCAAGAGCGGAGCTGATCGCAAGATTGGCAAGAAGAAGAACATTGAGCATCTGAACTTAACTGAGGTTGAGAGGCTATGCAGACTGCAGGATAAACTTCAAGACTTGAAGAAGGCATTGATGTCATACTTGGATGAGAAAGAAATGACCACCAAGAACTGTGTCCTAGAACAGAATGTGATCTATGTTCCAGTTGCTGAAGTAAGGGAGAAATCATGACATGACCTTGCCTGATGTGGTTAACACCTAAATCATCTTATTGAGAAATCTGTATTTGTATGATCATCAAGATTGTTACATGACGAAATATACGCGGCCAGGGAAGATACAAGTCATTGAGAGCTAATGTGGCATTTCTGCTGAGAAGAATTGACAAGGATTAAGATCTTACTGAAAGAAACAGACAGATATCCAAACGATGAATTTGATCGATTTGTATCGTATTTTGCTCAATTAAAATAATAATCCATGTCTTTTCAGTTTATTATGGTCATTTTTTCTTTTTCTTTTGCTTGGTCTTCCATACTTTTGTTCATCAGTATCTTAAAAGGGGAGATGATAATGAAATTCTCAAGCCCTTGTGTGTTTACCATAATTTTAGAGGTTTAATTAATATTAAATTCCTTTTTTAAGATTTTTATTTTGTTGTCAAGTATCCCTCTTCATCAATAAATAAGTCAATTAAGTGGTAATTTAGAAATTTAGATGGCAATTTGAAAGGGTAAAAATAGGTATTTTGATTTTAAATAGGGGGGAATTTTAACAACAAAATATAAATCTTGGAGCATTTTAAATAGGGGCATTTTAAAAAGTTAATAAGTGTTAAGAACATTTTGAAAATTACTCTTATTTCAAAATGATTAATTAATTAAATGTCTTACAAACTTTAATTTTTTAAATTAAACTATCACAAATTTTAATATTAAACAAATATAATACGTACTCTTAATTTTGAACAAATTTGTGGTTTTCTTAACATTTTATATGTTTCAATAATGCTAAAAATACGGCTATAATGTTTTAGAAGTAATTAAGGGCTTAAGGCTAATATCAATTTAACAGGGTTGATTTGTATGGTTTGTATACTCATTAGTAGCCCTCGAGGTATAGTTGAGTTGGTTAGTATAGGATAGACTTATTAAAATAGACAAAAATCGAATCTCGATGAAACTGGAACAATACCTTCTCCTATAGTGGCCAACTGCAGTTTTTCGATTTATCTCCTCATAGATGATCGTAGAATTGACCATATGAGACTACTAGGGTGACAAATTTTACCTTTTGCTAAAGTATATTCATTAGTAAGCACAATCTCTAAAAGGCCAAACCTGCCAAACCTTTCCTGATTCAATGGTCACTAAAATTATAAATAAATCAAACATTCATAAATAAATTTGATAAAAACTTATTTATATATTTTTTATTATATACAACTTATTTATATTCTTTCATTACATACCAATCAATTAAATAAATAAGTTTACATAATTTATTAAATTAAATAAATAATATATGTTTAACTTATTAATATTCATGAATAAGTTGATTTATATGGTTTGTATACTCATCAGTGTCCTCGGGGCATGATTAAGTTGATTAGTACAGAATAAACTTGTTAAAGTGAATAAGAGTTGAATCTCAATAGTTTTCTGATTTACTTTTTCACAGATGATTATGGAGCCAACCGTGTAAGACTGCTGAGATAACGGATTTTACCTTTTGCTTAAGTATACTCATCAATAAGCACGATCTTTAAAAGGCCAAACCTTTTCTGATTCAATGATCGCTAGAATTATAAATAAATTAAACATTCATAAATAAATTTGATGTTGAATTTGATAAATACTTATTTATATTATTTATATTTTTTTTTATTATATACAACTTATTTATATTCTTTCATTATCAATTAAATAAATAAATTTACATAATTTATTAAATTAAATGAATAATATTTGTTCAACTTAAACAATATTTGTAAATATTATTCATAAATCATATTTATTAATAAAAATTTTATCAACACACTAAATAAATCATGAGAAGTCACAACGAAACTTATCAAAGGGGGATCGTTTTCACAGGGATAATTAGTCCTTTCGAATTTTCTCCTTTTATTTTTAATCCCTTTCCACGTCAATATTTATCAAAGCATAATTCTCATCTTATCCACTAATAACAACCGTAGAAATCAAAGAGCAAAAAAATGTAGGTAGATTCATCTCTAAACCTTTTTCTTTTGCTTATAGAAAGACAATTGAGAACCAAATCTACACAATTACAAACACTCAACTTTGAAAGCAATAACAAAGTAAAAGAACAATCAATCAATCATTAGTCGTATGAAGGGTGCAGAGTTCTGGAGCCGCACTCACACCAGCTCCATCAAGTTGAAGCAAAGGCTTTAATCTTTGTTCCACCTCATTGCGTTGCATCTTGAGCTCTTCAATTAGTGCAGACTCGGCCGCTCTGCAAGCTTGCTCATCCTGGAAAGCTAATGTCCATCGCCCATCACTGAAGTCCTTCGCTTCGTTGAACATATCGAACTTGGAGGGATCGATGAACGGCAAAGTCGATGAGCGAATGCGTAAATGTAACCATGTGGGATGCTTTTCATCTATGAATGGCTGGTCCAAGTAACACATAACATAGTTATTTACATTTTTCTTACCTTGAGGGGAAAAAAAAATCAAAATGCAACTTGCAAAATCAAAATTTTTTTACTAAACCTTTTAAGATGAAGTGTTGAGAAACCAGGTTGCCGAATTTGTAAATTAAACAGGTTTCGGCATGCCGTATGAAATAAAGAATTGAGCTGAAAAGGGTTTGTATATATACATACATTAGAAGCAGCCAATGGTGCGATGGCCTGAACAACTCCGCGTTGCTGCTCTTGAGGCAATTCTTCAGCTAGAATAACCCACCCAGATGTGCCTCTAGATGTTGCCAAAAAACTGTAATTGTTCTCCTTGCCGACTTCAAATGATATTCTACAAGGTATTGCATTGACTGCGACAATCAAAAGGATAATGCTATAAGATTTGAAGCCACTTCAGTGCAAGATATTGAGTATTACAAGTTAAATACATGTGATAATCAAAACTTTGAAGAAAAAGAGAAGTGGCCATGTCATACCTAAGCTAATTTTAGAACCAGGTTTTGGCATAGTAGCATCCAAGAAGGAGGTTTTAGTTCTGGAGACAACAGGAGAATTGACTGGAGTATCAAGATAGGGTAGATCAGGTAAGTTTACTCCTAATGCCAAAAGTAGTTGGCGCTGAAGAACAAAAACCTAGAAGAGCAATATGAATGGGTTAGGGTGAGAAATAGATATGGAAAACCATTAATATAGCATGAACAGTATGTACGATACCTTAGAATGCTTTAAAGTTTCGAGAGTATCGAGTTTCAGGTTTCAGAAAATTCTATCACTAAGATTCTAGAGTGGTGCCTATTGCTTTCTAAATCCCTTTACAACCAAACATTTAACAATGAATAACCATCACTAACAACGTAGTCTATTCACAAGGAAAACTAGATAGGATATCTGAGCAAAAGGTCATGGAATCAACAAAAACAAAATAACTAGTATTTTCCTCCAAAAGTATTGAAGATTACACTTCCAACATATCTTATAACTTTTTTAGGATAAATATTTGACCAATTACACTTGACTAGACATGGAAAAAACTCACAAGCGTTTAACGCTGAATAACTGAAAAAAGTAGCAAATAATTATTTAGAGGCATGCATCTCATTATTATAGTGTTTTCATTATTGGATTCTCAGGTCACAAGGCTCACAACCAACAATCACATACTGCCCGATATTATTGAGAAAAATAAACAACCTTGATAGTCTCACACATTTTTCCTGCAGCAGCAAAAGAGGATTCACCTGACATGTTACGTTGATATTAATAACCATAATGAAAAACTTTTTGAAGTAAACTTCAAAATGAACAAGAGGTTTGCTATTCATAATAGAATAGTATCTCCCTATATATAGAATACTGAAAGGCATGCTTTGTAAATCTAACCTCCAGAAGAGAATGCATGAGAGGGAAATAAAATGGACTTGGAATCTTTTGCAGGTGATGAAGCCTCAATCACTGATTAGAATGACGATAAAGTGAAGTATCAAACTTGCAATTCGTAACCTGAAAATAATGCCTAACACTCAACATGATCCACAATTACCTTTCTTGCAGATATTCCATTTGTCTTTAAGAAGAGGTATCAGGACATCACACCAATATCCATTGATTTCCTCCAAAAGGTTGCAAGAAGATAACTTGTGTGAGTCCTATAGACAGGATATTGAATTTTATGATGAAAATACAAATGAGTTGCACAACTACATGAGCACAGATCTCAAAATCAGCTACACTAGAAAATGAGTAAGATACTCTAATAATCTATCTTAACAAATTGATTAGGAATGGTGTATCTAGTCCTTGGAGAAAAGGCAGCAACTTTATGTATGAAGAGATAAAAGAACAGACAGACCAAATAAGAATAGAAATCTAGATTTTTTCTGAGGAAAGGGAAAACAACTTTAGTTAGCATTCTAAGACAACTGTCCTAAAACAGATTTCATGCAGAATTATGAATCTTAGATCTTAAGTCCAAAGCAGCAATATTTCAAATACCAACCTTATACAAAACAAACCTTACGATGATTCATCCCATAACTTCACTGACTCTTATGCATCATGGTAAGATACTCGTTTAATACTACTTGTGATATATGAAACCACTATTATGAAGGTTTAAAATAGTATTCCATGAAAGAGTTCTAGTCTCCGGCCTAAAGGGTATAATTTTAGTACCATATCATGTTGATACTCAATGCGTTTCAGCAATGCTTCAAAGCATTTCGTGATTAACTTGAATGAATTTTATCCTACAATGTCCATCTATTTATCTAGTTTAGCCCAACTATATGTCTATAACAATTATAAATTCTACTGAATTAAAATTTAAGAGTAATAAATAACGAAAATATATAAAGCCTCTCAACTGAAGGGGAGCCTTGGCGCAACGGTAAGGTTGCTGTCATGTGACCTAGAGGTCACGGGTTCAAATCCTGGAAACAGC
>JBBMKF010243260.1:16524-35044 GCA_037834155.1 Curcuma caesia
TCTATAATTCAAGATTAAACTCAAAGGTTCAATTCTCAAGAGAAACTTAGAAATCAAAGATTTTAAAATATAATTGAATGAAAACTGTGTATATGAAAAGCAGGCTCAATAGTAAGAAAAGAACAAAGGAACAATTGAAATAGATGAATGTAAAACAGTTTTATTGGTTTTAATCAGTTAAATGAGTTTTAGTTTTCTTGGATGTGTTTCTAACAAGAAAGCAACATTGTCTTGTGTAGCAGAGATGACAATGTTAATGAATGTGTGAGATAATGAGAAAAGTCAAAATAGAAGATGAATGTATTGTTGGCTGAAGAAGATGTTGAAATGTTAGAAGAAGAGAAGTTGATGCGAGATTAGGATTGTTGAGCATATGGAACAGTCAGAATTGAACAACAATGCTTAGAAAAAACAGGATCGCATGCTCCATGAGTGAGCCAATTGGACCAAAGCCTACTTGTAAAATCAGATCAAGTTCATGAGTTTACAACTTGAAACACTAGCTTATTCATGATCTGAATTTAAGAGCAACTTTGATGTGTTCTAATAGGCTCTTGTTGTAAACTTAAATGTTTATGAGTCTACCAATGAGTTTTGATGAGATTGAGAACATGTCTTACCACATGAGAAGTTAAGAGTCTACATGTAGCTTAAAAATTAATACCTTCTTCATTGCCTATCTTCATTTATGCCATTGACTGGCTCTTCATATCTTTAAATGCATTGGTGCGTTGGGATTGTAGCCTGTACATGAGTGGATTTGATGATCAAGATTTTATTGTTGGAAAAAAATAACAATGAAATATCCTGCTCTCCAATTTGTTTGAATTCTAAATGAAATTATATTTTATTTTTTTATAAACATGCATTTTTTTTGTCACAAATTGTGAAGTGTTTTCATTTTTCAGGACTTTACAGAAGTAATGGTTATCTTATGGTGTCATGCAATGGAGGCCTGAATCAGATGCGTGCTGCGGTCCATAAGTCCTTTCCTTTTGTTTTCTACTTCCTGAATCATTCATGCATTTCCAAATATGTTTTTTTAGCCAGATCATGCAGGTGGATTTAAGTTGCTTGTGATATGCTATGATTGTTATTGGGATTTTTGCAGATATGTGATATGGTTAGTATAGCACGGTATCTCAATCTAACGCTTGTAGTTCCTGAACTTGATAAAACGTCTTTCTGGGCTGATCCTAGGTATATATTTTATTCTTAGCTTTCATAAATGTGGCCTATTTTCTTTTAATCTGGACCTACATTTTGGCTAATATTTTTTTTTTCTTTGCAGTGATTTTGGTGATATATTCGATGTAGATCACTTTATTAATTCTTTGAGAGATGAAGTGAAAATTGTAAGAGCGCTCCCTAAAAAGTTTAGCACAAAGATCCACACTGAAGTATTCTCAATGCATCCTGTTAGCTGGTCTGGTTTGAAATACTACTTGAAGGAGGTTAGCTAAGAAAGTCCTTTGGTTCATTGCTGTTATTATTTTCTATTCCAGACGAGTAATCTTTTAAGAAATGTATATTGCAGATCTTACCTCTTATAAGGAAACACAAGGTAGTTCATTTCAATAGAACAGATACTCGTCTTGCAAATAACGGATTGCCTTTACGCCTCCAAAAACTTCGTTGCCGTGTTAACTACGAGGCCCTAAGATTTACATTTGCAATTGAAGCCCTTGGCAATAAGCTCATCTCAATTCTCCAGAGAAGTGGATTCTTTGTTGTCCTTCACCTGAGATACGAGATGGATATGCTCTCTTTCTCTGGTTGCACACATGGATGCTCTGCCACAGAGACTGAAGAGCTGACAAGGATGAGGTTTGTCATTCTTCTGCTCATTCGCGTCCTTTATACTATGCTTTTCATTCCTTTTGTGCTACCTTTTGGTTAACCAATAATAAAAGGTCCTTTATGTATCTTTGGATCTCAAGATATGCCTATCCATGGTGGAAAGAGAAAGAAATAATATCAGAAAAGAAAAGATCAGAAGGTTTGTGTCCCCTCACACCTGAAGAAACAACACTAGTGTTACGAGCCCTAGGTTTCAAAAGTGACACCCTAATTTACATTGCCGCTGGTGAAATCTATGGTGGGGAAAGAAGGATGGCTTCCTTGAAGGCTTCATATCCAAGAATAGTAAGACATTTGTCTTTTGACTGTTTCTTAGATATTGATATAATATACTTACCCAGAACCTTTCAATTCAGTTAAGGAAGGAAATGCTTCTTAGCGCTGAGGAATTGAGCTCCTTCCAAAACCACTTGACTCAGATGGCAGCATTGGACTATATGGTTTCTGTTGCTAGTGGCGTCTTTGTCCCCACCTTTGATGGAAATATGGCCAAAGTGGTAGAAGGACACCGAAGGTTTATTCATTATCAAAATTCAACAATGATAATTTTCTTCATTTAACTTTTTGTAATACCTGATGCTTTTTTTTTTTTAAATATGTTCAATCTCATCCATACCTGTTTTGTTATTGTGCATTTCCTAGTCTGTTAATTCTTCTTCCTTCTTCATAGGTATAATGGCTTTCATGAGACAATTGCATTGGATAGGATAGAACTTGTAAAGCTTTTGGATCTTCTTGAGGGTGGGAAACTATCCTGGGATCAGTTCTCGACTGCTGTTAGGGAATTGCACAAGGACCGAATGGGCCAACCAACATTAAGGAAGGTCCTTCCTGGCCGACCAAAAGAAGAGGACTATTTCTATTCCAATCCTCAAGAGTGTACCGGCCCCTCGAGGATCAGAAGTACTGGATCAATGAAATTTGACATCTAACATCTGTCGCCATTGTGGCTGGCTTCTCTGATAGAATTCAGGGTGATGTGCAGCTCTCTGTACAGCTCCAATTCTAAACTCTGATCGACTCTTTCTCTTTATTTTATGGGCAAGCCTGAAGTCCAGATGCTTACAAATGTAACTCTGGAAGAGGATCATCTGGAGTGTTGGTCATCAGGCATCAGGCGTTGGAAGCAGAGCTCATCGAAAAATATTGATTACTGATTACCCCCTTCACCATTCTTTCATTTCTTAGCTCCCTCTTCCTCGGTTTAGTGCTGTATGTTAGTTACAGATAGACTACACAACTGCACCACTGAGAACTCGACTTGTGATATCTTTGTCACAGAGATTGGTATGTTTTCGTTTTTTGCACCCTTTGACCTCATAGTTTTGACCATTTTATCAAACAAACAAAAAAAGAGTACTAATTACTCAACGTGATTGTCTAATTACTGTACTGAGAGATTGAATTCCTTTTTGTACAATTTACTGTCTTCATTGTTTCATGTTTTACCTGATGAACTATAAGTTTGAATATGTGAAGACCTGATGTACTATAAGTTCATCTTAATATGAAGAGATTCAATACTTTGTAAAATTTTAATGTTATAATGGGATGAGATGGTCCTATCGTATTTAGGAATCATAAATTTTATATTGATTTTTTTTTACCATTTCTGAAAGATAATCTTCACAATATCTTCTCACCATTCACAAGAACATGTGTGCCTAAACATAAAATTAAAGTGATACATCAAAATTTTAAGTCTTAAACACAAACAATATGAAAAAAAAAACAGTAACAGCTCCATATTCCCAAACTGTTCAATTATCAACAATATGATCCACTTGCATTATATTATCACTTTAGCAATACACACTTTCTCATATATACAACATCAGCTTCATTCTGAATATTAATATGTTTATCATGTAAATGATATTATCTAGTCAAATACAATTCTTAAATACTTTTTTTTAGAAAAAATATCATTATCAAAATTAGCATAAATCTAATTTTTTTTACCTTTACTATTGGTCACTCTGTGAGTTTTCGGTATTTTATCAAAGTACGCACATGTTTTAGAAATTATCACAGGCGCATTTTTTTCTGCAAAATATTCTTTTTTATTTAAAAATATTAAAAAAAAAACCGACAGCCGCCGCTGGGCACAGGCATTTTTTTAAATGTTTTTTTAATTAAAAAAATATTTTGGAAAAGAAATGCGTGATAAATATCGAAGTTTAGTGTGCCACTTCGTCCAAATGTTTTCAATCATTGTTTTCGTTGCGGCTGAGTAGGTTATATTGGATCCCGCAACAGCTCCCAATTATAACGAAGGTGTACGCGCGTGTAGATTGCAGCGAGTATAAGTAAAAGTTTTTCTCTTTTATTTATTTATTCTGCTACTTTTGTTCTCTTCCGCTGACTCCCACAGAGAAGACGACGACCATCCTCCTCCATTAAAGCTCGGTCCTTTTGGCTCTTTTCCACTCTCACCAACGCAACCCACCCTTTCGAGCCCTAATTTACTCTCAGGTGAATCGATTTCCGTTTCCGTAGCTCTCAACATCGCGGTTTTGTTGTTTTAAGAATTTCCTAAAGCATTTCCCTAATTGCGACGGGTTGATTCTGGTCCTTCCGATGCCTTAAGGGAAAAAAAAGGAAAAAAAAAGAGCTATTTTGTGATTCTTGAGTCTCTCGTTCGTCGAAAGGCCTTGCTTTTGTTTGTTTTGCTCCTCATGCTTGATTTGTATCTCTAGGTTGTCTCGTGAGACACCGGAGTTTTCTTTACCTTATTCCATGGCGGAGTGGGACTGATTCTTAATTAATCCGGGGAACTTTTTGTCTTATTATCGGTGCAATGGATTTGTTTTTGTCGTTTTGATTATTGCTGCGGCTATGTAGTATGTTGGCATTGTCCTTGGTGTCTGAAGCTGAGGTCCACCGACAATCCGCCATACTTGACATTGTCCCGTTGGTTATTATGTTTACTTTTCCTCTTTAGATTTAATAGAATGTCTTTTTCCTTGCAGAGGAACACTGTTGTAGGTGATCATAACAAATTGGGTACGCATGTCCTTCATCTTCACCGCCATAAAAGATTTATTTTTTAATTTTATTTATCTAACTACTCTGCGGTTGTTAAATCAATTGGACCCATTTGTTTCATAAAGAAACTTGTTTGTGTTTCGTTAAATTGTTTGTTATATCACGCTGTTTTTTTATGTTGTGATTTTAATCGTTGCACATTGTCTTCATTATTTGATACTAGTCCATGTTGGGGTAATGCAAACAAGGAACTGAAGTTTGAAAATTTTTAGACATTTTAAAGGTGTATTTTGGTAAGATCTCTTTAGTAGAATAAGTCTTCAAAGGTAGTTTACAAGTTGGTAATTACTAACATTCTTCTTTCTTTAATCTTTGTATGAGATCCTTTCTTCTGTGTGTGTGGCATAGTTATCCCCATGCTTCATTAATTTCGATATGAATTTTTTCTGTGAGTTTGATTTGATTTGGTGTTGCCGTGCATTCTCTTTGACAAGTTGATATAAATATTCCTTTTTATTGTATGAGCCCTAATTTGCTTTCCAGAGATTAGCAGGTCCTTGGCTAAGTTTTCTTGTAATACCCATGCTTCTAGTTTCTCTAACACTGATACAACTTTTTATTTATCAGAAGAATTGATAGTATTCACAGTCTAATTCTCCTGTTATCAACTGGTATTTTGCACCATTAACCGGTTGATGGTATCCACAGTCAAATTCTCCTGTTATCAACTGGTATTTTGCACCATTAACCGGTGTAAACCTGAATGAAATTTGAGGGTAGTTGTTCTTGAAAGTGAGGATAATGAAGCTTTGCATGCAATGCAAGTTGTGTAGAGAGTTGCGAATATTGAACAACAATTTTGTCTAAATATCTTTAGTGTTGATTAAATGTAAAATAACCAAATAAGTTACATTGTTATAAGATCCGAGGAAGAATATTATGGTAAAAATACTTTTAGTCATATCTTCATTTGGATAGCCCTCTAATCTCATGTGAGTTAACGATTTTGATTGTTACAGGTTTTCTTATCAACAAAACCAACATTGAGTCTGGCATTGATAGCTGTCAATTTGCCTTCATGTTTTTTAATAGTTTCTCTTGTAAAAGCTGCTGGTCTGTGTTGCTTTCCTGAGATTTGTTGTGTACCATATAAAATAGCTAAGACGGGTGCTCTTTGTTGTGTGGCCGCTGGGCCACATGGACCTAAATCTAATTCCTCTAGAAGAGCGTGTTCCATGGATCCAAGTGATCCTCAATGGCGAACCAATTCAAGCTACTCACCTCATTTATCAAGAAGATGGGACTGCAGTTCTCAGTCAGATGAACTTTCCAACAGAGTCCATGAAATTCCTTTAACTGGATGTTCATTCCCTTTGCATAGTAAAAGTGGAAGACAAACTGGTGACCTAAATCATCACCATTCGGTGTCAGATGGGGCTGTATCTTATACAGGGAGCCCATCTGACAACCTCCAAGCGCGCCCTTGGACACCATGTACACATAGATATGATCTTGGGGAACTCTCTACACTTACTGGAGGTAACTGTTTTTTTTTGCTTCCTTATCTCACTACTATGACAAGATTAGTTTTCCCCCTTTCTTATATATATATATATATATATTTCCTCTCTTTATGTTTGGATTTTCCATTTTTTTTCCAGGAGGACAAGACAATCGAACTTTTATACATCTATTTAAAATTTATCTACTTGCATCATTGTCTTTAGTTAACATGGCATGGTGTTTGTGCCTGAATTAAGAGGTAAAAATATTTTGATGAGTTAGCAAATTCACCATGTCCAAGTTAGGAAAGATGGTTTCTAGTTGTCTAATTCTATAGGAGTTTGTAGTACTTTAAGTTGCAATTACATTATGGAATTATCATGGATTGTTAAGGAGCCTTTAGTCCCACTTCAGCAAGGAGTGGCATATCTCAACTCTCAAGGCCTTATAAGTTCAAAGATATGTCCACCCTTTGAGGCACTTCTCAACAAAAGTGCAAAACCATGATGGTCTCACTAAAATAAACAATATCATAACTAACTCATAGGCCACATGGTCTAGGCATGTTCATGAATGACCTCATCAAAGGCAAAGGGAGAGTAGACAAAATAAGTGGATATTATAGATTGGTGTGAGAGGAAATCTATGAGTACACTATACTTGCACAATTAATTTGCTTAGCACAATATTAATGTGTTTGAGTGCTAGAAATTGGATTGCTGATCTTCCAAGTAATTTTCTTAGTAAATCACTCAAAGTTGTCTAGGATAAAATATGGTTGTTACCTTAAATTTAAGAGTGTTCATCCAAGAAATAGATAAAATGGTTCATTGCTGATAGGTATGACAGTATGCATTCACGATGCCAGTAAGTTTATGATAATTTTGCTGTGGTTATTTTAAATATTTTTTATTTTTGAAAAATTATTTTTTGGGTAATCTTCAAGAATTTAAAACCTAATAAAATATTCCTTTGAAGTAATGTACTAATTAGAAATAGTCCTTTTGAGAGTTACAATAATGTCATGGGTGACAGGTTGAACTTTCCATTTCTATGTTTCTCTGTTCAAGTTTGTTATACAATTTAGATTGTTGCATTGATATATATTTTATATGGTTTCTTTAAAATATTAAGTCAAACATGTTTTCTGGAAGTAAAGGCTTTGAAGGAAAAAAAAAACATAAATTCCAGCAACGATGTGGCGTTCCATTGTTTTGTTAGCAAGCTATTCTTATCGTCTACAATTTTTGCCTTTGCAATGACTAGAATGGTACGATTAGTAGGTTTTGTGGGAAGAAAGATGGCTTGGACAGGAAGTATATTTTGTGCATCATATAGGAAATACTTAAAATTTCTCCACATTGGACTGTTGACTTAAAGGGCATTATAAAGACAAAGTGGCTAATTAACAGAGTCAAATAAGACAACAGGCGAGCTAAAAGCAAAGATGGATTAATAATTAGTTGACATTATGAGTTACCTATGGTCAATATTCAGGTTAAATTTGTCATAAGTCACCATACAATAGTCATGCATTTTGACAATCATAGATATAATTAAGATCATCCACAATACATATGGATAATGCTCATTGTTACAAAGCCTAGCAGTTTGCAATGTGATGCATTGCTTCTGGCGTTAATATCCTTTGCTTTTCTTTTTGCTGAGATTATGTCTTACACAATGCTAATATAGAATCAACACAAGATTAGTTTGTGCATAATGACATGTTAAATAATTTGCATTTCAGAAATGTTTTGTTGCAATTAGGTTCCCGCTAACATGTTAGCTAATTTCTGGTAAGAACATGACTTACCAGTTTGTTCAAATATCTTTAAAAAATTGGATATTTTGTCATATCTATCAATGAATTGCTATTCCTTGTAAACCTATTTTCTTTTCCACGTCTGTGATTGAACTTGTTTAACCTCAAGTTGATTGGCAAGTGATCCTCAACGCTTTTCTGTCACTCTTTCCTTTCATGCGAAATTTGGTCTTCTTGTTGGTTTTAGAAGAGCTAAATCATCTGAAATAAAACATACCTTTTTCTTAAATACAAACTTAAAGAAATACCTACAAATTAGGAGTTCACTTCATTTTTCTAAATGTTTGTGGAAACTATTTGATAGTTGAAGCTTGCTGCTGTGCAAACTGATATATAATTCTATGGTTAATTACTACATCTGTCGATTTTTTGAGGTTTTAACAAATCTATTGTGCTTCTTTTATTTCTAACAAATACATCACATATTTTCATTTTGTAACAAATCAAAAAGATTTATGAACAAATGTTTAATTAATTCTTCAAAGTATTATTTTTCATGTGGTGTCATGTTTCATTTTGACAGCTCCATATATTCTCTAATGATCAAGACGCCAATTATTGATATTTTTTATTACATTACAAAATATTCAAATTTTAATAAAGTTTATTTATTTTGATTTTTTAAAACTACTCATGTATGAATTTTTTGAACCATCATATGACATGATGTATGATTCATCAAAAATGTGTTATCCAATAAGTTAAGTTGGTAATGACTGAATTATTTACAAAATTAGAAGTACTCTCATGCATTAGTTAAAATGGAAAGTTGATGATAACTTTGTCGAAACCTTAAAAGTTTCTGAATGATTTTCTCATTAACTCCAAACCCATTCAATTAATCGTCAATTCCTTCTATGTTGTCAGGTGCGAGGCCTGAAGCTTCTGTATTCTCTAAGGGAAGTGAGGTAACATTTTAATTCAGATTTCTCATGGTGTTTGTTTCTCTGAACAGCAATTCTCACCATGTTTGTGGCTGGTTTTAAGTAGATTATTCTAAAAGACAAGCTTTTACCCTTTTTTTAATTGTAGGGATATGTCTCTGTGGCAAACAGTATTGGTTCTCCTTTTTCACCATTAGAATCTAGTAGATGGCCATCCACTAGCAAGCAGCCCCGCCAACTTTCAAGCAGGCGCTCATTCATTTCGAAACCCATATATCCACTTATTTTCCAGAATCCTGTTTCAGATGCGGATATTTCTGGAATAACCAAAGAAAGCCCTAGTGGTGCAAGAATGCCTCAGGAAGATAATGGGGCTTCTCCCATGTGGACTACGAGAACATTGAGTCCTGAGCTGAAGTTCCACAGAGCCCTAACTGAACTCCGGAAGATGGAAGTTTCTCCAGATCTCAGCATGAGTTCAAGGAGGGAAGGATTTAGATGGAGTAACGCAAGTAGCTATGATTTTAGGTTTGATGGAGATTCTTCAGAAATCAGAGACAATATTGATGTAGAGAACCAGAGATGCCCCATTAACACAGCAGCATACCAGAAATGTGAACTTTGCAGGAGGTCATTGCACCAGAAGTCTCCATGGAGTTCTAACCGGATCGTTAGAAGCGGTGATATGCCAGTCACTGGCATACTTCCATGCCACCATGTTTTCCATGCAGATTGTTTGGAAGAGATCACTCCAAGGAGTCAAATCCATGAACCGTCATGCCCAGTGTGTCTGAAAGCCATTGGACAAGAAAAGCCAACATCATTCTCAGAACCTCTCCATGTGGCCCTAAAGTCTGCTAGCAAGGGTCAAGGCATGGGAGTATTCAGCGAAGCAGGTACCAGTAGTAACCTGATCTCACATCAGATCGAGGAGGAAATGAAACAAAACAACTCACTTGCCATGCCTCAACATAGTGGCTCGTCTATGAAGAACCGCATCAAAAAGCATTTTTCTTTCAAGAGCAAGACAGAAAAGGTACTCCTAGGGGCCAAGATGTTTAGGAGAGGCAATTGACATTATCAATCAGAAAATTATGAGAACACATTCTGCAGTATTGATCATGGATTTCCAGGTTGGTGTCCCATACTGTGTGTTCCACCTATTCTCCCCGTCCATTATGAGGGTTATACTTTCAGTTCAGATAATTTAGGAGTATTATTACAAAGAACAAAATAGGCCATGCCACCTTTAAATATGCTGGCACTGCTATGGATCATTTTTTGTACTTATAGTTCCATCTTGAATACCTCTGCTGATACAATATTATGTGACCATAATTTGTTATATTATTGAATAATTACTCGAACCAGAAAAAGTGGTAGATGTTATTTGAATTTGACACTTGATGATTAGCAGTTGGATTATGATGGATGTGGATTTAAATGCCATGGAATAGTTATGGTAACCAAGCGAAAACTTGTGAAAGCTCCATTTGTTTTCATGTGATGGCTTTTATAACCTTTGCCAGCTTTAGTTCCTCAATTCATTTCCTTCACGAGACGAAAAAAGAATTCAGAAACTTAAGGAAGGGCTGAGGCTGATGTATCATGCATTGCCACGCCAAGGATCACAATGGGATGCACTGAGCTAGTATCTACGGTTCTTGCTTGACCAAAAGGACACAATGTACCAATCATTATGATGCTATGCCGGTTCCTGTCGGCAGCAGCAACGGCCTAGCTGATCAGAGGGTGGAAAATACTGTTTCAGCTTGTAACGAGAAATGAGATTCAAAGCAGCTGCAACTGCGATGGTAAAGACTGTAATCCAACCCCCATTGATGATCAGAGTAGAAAGGATCGGTAGCTTGTGAATGGTCTAATGAGTTGATACAAAAAAGCATGACATAAAATTTGATTATCACTACCTGCTTTTGAGAGAGCACAAATTGTTATCCTTGATGATTCCTATTGCCACAGATGTAGTATTACTCTTGCATGATGTGGTAAGATTGCATGCTTAGTAATGAAATATTTGATGTACATTTTGGGACTTTCAAGTTTCTATATCTTCGGATACTATACGAATTATATATACTCAAAGAGGGACAAGTTGAAGAATATGTAGACAAGAAGCAATATATATAACCTTGGGTATCATTGTCTGAATTAATTAGCAGATTTAATCTACCATTAGAGTTCCTTTTGAATGTAGTACGTATATGCTTATATGATCAATCTCTGCTTGTCTCTGAAAGATCTACCTTTCCAATTAGATGCTATAGGCACCAGTTGTGCCTGGAAAAGCACAAGAACCACTTTGTTTTTCTTCCTGAGAAAGTTTCAACCTTGTCGTATATTTAATACTCGTTGTACTTGCTCTTTATTGCTTATTATTAGATACAAAGATCAGTCTGTCCAAAGCTTCACCAGTAGTGGAACCAATTATGATCACTATATATTCCACATGCGATGCATGGAGATTCTCTAAATTGTCTATCCCTTCACAATGATTCAGATTTTTGTATTGATAGTGGTGGTAGCCATCATGCAGTTGAAGAACCCATTTATGTTTGGTTTACTAGGAGGGAAAAACAGGGAGAGGAAGGGGAGAGAGAAGAGAAGGATTTCATTCCCTTTTAGACAGATATGAAATGCAAGATTCTACATAGTTTCAGTATTTCATAATAGATTGTAAATTTAGCAGACTGGAGCACACACATCAAATTAGATATAGGTTACATGTGGAATCCTATTTATAATAGAATCCTAACAATATGACTTTGTGCAGTCATCCATATGGCTAAGAAAACTGAATGGAAGCATGTTTTTTCAGTAATGGAAGATGTCAAATTCTGTGTTTACTTGATAACTGGAGCCAAACAGAGGTACTTTTTAGTCTGCGTGCTTAATTTTTGTTCTCTTTCTTCTGGACTTTTTGCTGCCATCAATGCTATCCAAATCACACCAGATCATCTTGTGCAACTAGTTCAATAGAGAACCTGAATCATTATCTAGTTCAAGGCAAGCTTTCAAACTAGAAACGGTAAGAACTGAGCAAAGATCTGAAGCAGTTGTGGACCCAATCTTTTTGTTTTTATGACATTTTTATGTTTACGACAGTTTGTTAGAAGTGGATCAAATCATTATCTCTGAGAGAAACGAGAAACAGAAAATATAAAAAAAATTAACAATAAAAAAAATTCTAGCAACTGAAACAGAGAGAAAAGATTCATATCATTATGTAGTCATACAAACAAATACATAATATAGTCCCTCCTTTTGTAAAACATTGGGCCATATAAATTTAGGTAGGTCAGACACCAGTGGAAAGTAAGATGGAGTTAAAAGAAACAGATCCCAAAAAATTTCTACATCAATAAGGATCTATTTCTTCTCGTTTCTGTTTAAAATTACATCTTGAAAAATTATTTCTGTATTTTGGTATTTAACATGCTAATGATGCATAACTATATAAAGAGGACCACCACCCAGAAGCTACAGAGATGAGTAAGATTCCAATATATGATCTATGATTAGAGTGGAATAGAAAACATGACGAACTACGTCTCTGCTTCCAATCGTCTACAAATGGTAACGTTGAAGCCACGATTCTGTGAAGATGAGCAGTTCATATAACTAATATTTCCTTAGTTTATTTCATACACTTGAGTACTTTCACTTTGTCATGGACTCGGAACCAAGGTGATAAAGGTTGACAGGATATGCTTGTAGATGAAGCCTTCCTCGGTGCATGACACATCTGCACATATCTTTCTCTTCTCCAGCAAAGAAAGCCTCCAGTGTCTTCCCAACTGTCAATTGGTTAGACCTTGGCAATCAGAAAACGACTCCACTAATGTACTCATGGTTTAATGTTAAGATTAAGCCAAAACTCACTGGCATTGTGCCAATCAAGAAGTAATGCTTTCTTAAACCAGTTGCAGAACAAGTATAACTCATCAGATCCGCTCACAAAGCTGCACCAACTTCCACCTTATAATATTGATCCCATACTGCAAACGGTATTTCTAAAATTTTCCCAGGATCTCCATGATCCACCAACGTCTGGAAAGATGAGCATTTCATGTGCCAAAGCCACATGTTCCTAGGAGGTTCATGCCATTAGATTTCCCTGCATGGATCAAGATATATTTACCTCACACTAGTACTAGTAGTGCTCTTGCTTGCACCATTTCTCGTGGAGGGGTCACTTCTCCATCACCGCTGCATCCTCTACTTTTTAGGTGAGTGCATGCACTTAAGCCATCCACAGCCCTACCAAACTTTTTCCAGTGTGAACATGTAGAACACGAACTGATAATTTATGTTGTTCCATATCTTGTGGTGTAGGGCTAGGGATTAAGAAGATGTCAACAAGTTCTGCAAATAAATATTGGACAAAGTTGACTTTAGTATGTCCCCTTTGCCTTTTGCCACTGTATATAAACACATGAGCACCACCATGAGCCTTGTCACTTGTTAGAACTAGTAAAAGTAGTGTCTTAAGAACTTCAATCTGGAAGAAGAGGAAGTATATTTCTCTCATGGATCTAAAGAGTCCTTTGAACCATCTCTTGATGCTTCTGCTGCTCACGTTCCTTTTCTCTGTGGATGCCGTTCCCCTTTCAAGTACAATAATGGATCTGCGTCTTCTCCTTGTGCTGAGAAGCTGTATAGATTGTTGTATATTTATGCATGGTTTAATCTTGCAGGAACTCTTGCACTAAGTGAACAAGATGCAGCAGCAATAACAAAGGTGGCAAATCAGGTCTCATGCTTTTCTCTTTAATCATCTCAATCTCCCTACATGTTCTCAAATTGATGCTTTCATTTTTATGTTTCTTATCGATCTGTTCAGTTTGTACTATACAAAATTTGCTGAACAAAGTGCAAGTAAGTTTTAACCTTTAGCCAGCACTTTCATTTTCCAGACATTCTAATAGGTTTCTTAGTTCAGATGACCAACCAACAAATGGAAGTTGCTGAAAGGAGGATGGATGTGGAACTCCATGACTACCCCGGTTCTGGAGCAAACAGTCGTCATGATCCTAAGAACCCTGGGAGAAGTTAGATCACTCTCCTAATGAGTAGAATGGAAAGTATTCATAGCATTATATTGTGACCTGTCTCTATTTGGTGTCTTTTGGCATGTAAGGTATCCACTAATGTACTAGCTAGCCAGACTTAATAGTCAATAATCTTGCTTGTGGAGAAGATCAAACATAGTTTTTTTTTTTACTACACAGAGCCATGCTTAATTTTAAAGAAATTCTTTTATTAACACATTTTGAAGAAACTTAGGAAGGATTATGATAATGCTGTCAAGGAACTAGCTACCTTAAGTTTTGGGTGGACACCTTGAACTTGGATATAAACAAGCAAAGCTAAAGAAAAGGAATATGAATCAGGAAGATAATTGTGGTGATCATGTTTGTCATAGTTACTGATTTAATCATGGTTGACTTTGAACTTTCTGAAATGGGGATTTAGATCATAAGTTCAAAATGACAAAGTAAAGCAATTAATGGTACCACGATAGACTCTGAAAACTAAAGGTGCCTTGAGTACTCGAGAGAAACCCAAGAAGGAACAGCTAGCCACACATGTGCCAAAATTATAATTACTTAAGAGAAATTTGCTTTAAAGTGCTATGATATTATTCAATGATTTATGATTTATGATTTTACACTAACATTAATAAATCCATAAGTTTCTCAAATATCCAATTGATCAGACATTGAAAAGGGGCTTGATCAAGACTTTCCTCTTGTTTATGTACCAGTTACATTTATTTTCTGATATGTAGCTCGATCGTTATTCTAAATATAGCTAAAAACATTTCCTGATTAATTTTCTTAACCACATTATTAATGAAACATTAGTACAAAGTAACAGAGGTTTGAAACTCTTATTTACTATACTAGAGATTCAAATGACAATACGATCGATGTTCTCACGCATTCTCTGCGGTACTTAACTACAACCATGCATACTTTTTGCCTCAATCAGTTATCTTAGTCAACTTAGCACTGTTAAAATGGACTTCCTTTCCATGCATTAGTTCCAACAGAAGCCATTCAGGTCAAACTGCTTGCAGCCTGATGCACCTCCATTGTCTTCATGGATTTTCAGTTCTAATTCTGTGGTAAGACATGGAAGACCAAACCCATCTGGTTGCTTTCTTCTATCGTGTTGTACCGATGCTCTCTTGCTGCTTGGATGTTCAAACGACTTGTTCTCTGTTTCTGATTCTTTTAACATGGATAAAGTTTTCTTCTTCTCGCTTGGATCGCTGCACCAGGCGTGTCGAGTATGCTCGAGATTACTGCGCCCTGCAAACTGTTGCATGCACAGTGAAAAACCTTCCTGGCGAACAGCAGCAGTTCTTAACCCCATACTGGCATCATGCATGTCTTGGTCTTTTTGTGAACCCTCAGATGAAGTCAAGCAACTTTCCACTGAGCAATCAGCAAGTTGGGATGGATTTAATTGCAGCATATGTTGGCTGGCATTTCCTTCAGAACCTGGAAATGATGAGTTGTTGATGTATTCGCTTGAGAGTTTGGAAGCCAACTCTGAGAGTTGGAGCTTGGTGACTTCCAGCCCCGAAGAGCCCAGGTTTTGCTGCCTAAGTGTCTCTTGTGCCTTTTCCAGCACTGACTGTAAATACTTTCCCTGTGCCTCGATTTGGAATTGCAAATGCCTTTGCACCTGCATGTTGGTTGTTTCTTTATCAGAATAAACTTTTGCTTTTTAAAAAAAAAGGAAATTGTCTTGAAAATAAAAAGTTGAAACACAGATATTGTTCTGTTTGTTATTATTGGTATTTCCAAATTAAATATCCATTTTTTGGGTTTAGTAGTGTTAGGACTTGCCTCAAGTTGTTCATGCAACTTTTGCTGCACCTCAATTTGCATTCTGAGAGCTTCATTTATATGCATGGTTCTGAAATATATTTATTGTTAGAGAAACGTCTCTATAAATTTCAATAACCATAGTGAAAATTGATCTTCTCTTACTTGTTTGCCGGCGCCACAGTAGTTATCGCAGATCCACTATCCTCTGTTCTCTCTGCTGGTATTGTACAGCCAATAACTGCAAATAAATTAACCCAACTTTTGAATTGATGTATCTGGTTTGAAGGTCGATATATAAACCCTAGGAGTTGTCACTTACAGTTCTTTAAACTTCCAGTGCTTGCTTGAGCTTGGAGGTTTTTGCCAAGCCTGTATTTCTAAAAGATAAACAAACAAAAGCAAGTTAGTTATCAAAATGAATTTGGGGTCACTTAGATATGACATTCAAGTACTGGAAGAGAACCTGAAGATGACTTTTCAGATGATACAGAGTGAGTCCTGGAATGCCCATCAGCCTCATGATCGTCTTCGGAGTAGCCTCTGCAAGTTTATATATGGTGCATATTTTCTCAGTCTTGAAGATGGTAACAATTACTCGTAGATTCTAATATATAAATATACTCACTGTCTGCTCCGCCTAGTTGATTCACGGCGTCAATAAACCTTTCATGGAGCTCAGGGGTCCATTTTAGTCTAGGCTTAGCGTCAGTCGAAAGAACTAATCCAGACTCTCCTGGGACACTTCCTCTTTGCAGAAACAAATGCCTCTCTGAAGGATACGGCGTCCGAGAAGAAACCAGGCTACTGTGGGTTTGTTGAGGTTGATGCTGATGATACATCTGATTCAGGAAGCAAAATCTTAGGAGACAAGTTTAAAAAGAAAAAAAAGAGTCCAGACAGATTTTGTTACCTTGTGGTTTCTCTTGTTGCTTTATCTACCATCCATTTGGGATTGGGAGCTTCATTTCTGACAAACTGACTAGTTTCTGGAAAGCTAGGAGACACATTGTAATGTTCTCTGCGTGTGCTCCTCTTGTTTAGGAAGGAACTGGGGCTGCTTCAACTTCTCTCCTTGTTGCTGAGAGATGACTCCAAGGCCCTCCTTATAAGGCAATTGGAAAGACAATTTGGAATCATTTGAACACAACACTCACAGGTCGGTCAAGCCTTCAATTCATCTCCTGCGTTACCAACTTTCTGCGGGGCAGCTTTGCCTTGTCACATGTCCAAAGGAATAAATTCATAAACATTCATCCTTTTAATGCAAAAAGCCTCGTAGAATAAAGAGGGCAAGAACCTTATACTCATGGCAAGAACTTTCTTACTCAAATGTAAGTTCCTATATTACACAATCCATCAGATATGGGCTCTCTCTTTTTTCTATGGGAAATGGCTGTGTTCATGCCTTCATGGGACCCAAGGACATGATAGGTGGATGGTTTATGATGACTTGGTATCTGATCGAAGAATAAATTTACAATAAAAAATGCCATTGGTTATGGTAGGAGAAGTCTGAAAATTCTGTTTGACTGGATGCATCCAGAAGCAGAATTGGATACATGCTTTCTGTAAAGAATAGAAAACTCTACTGTTCATGATGCTCTTATGTACACTTTGAAAGCAAGGAATGGAATAAGGAATAAGCATTATATTCCATTTTGTCTCCTCCGCTAAGTTTGGTACTTATTCAGTTATCCCTTCGATGAAAAAAGAGAAGGAATCTTGAAACTTTACCACTGTTTTCTTTTCTTCTCAATCTTAAATTTCAGCATTGTTTATTTCATTTGGAGTTCTTGGACCACTTCATCATCCTGCTAAGAACTCACTCGTGAATTTGAAATATATGCCAGAATCCATGTATGTCTCTTCATATAGGTCATGCTTTCTTGTTCCTGTGCTTTGAATTAGGTGCAAATACAAGTGCAATGAGCATATATACTTTGTCTGT
The DNA here is from genome assembly GCA_037834155.1 of Curcuma caesia. NCBI lineage: Eukaryota > Viridiplantae > Streptophyta > Magnoliopsida > Zingiberales > Zingiberaceae > Curcuma > Curcuma caesia. The sequence goes on from JBBMKF010243260.1 coordinate 34,393, forward strand.
CATGACTGTGGTGCCTGTTCTTGGGGCCAAATAAAGAAGAGGGATGGAATTAAGTTGAGATTATCAGTGCCAATTTTCTTGTCAGGAAAAGAATTGAAGACAATGGTTATATTAGCATGTAGTTTAGTGATTGACTGTTAATCCATCTTGTTTTCTTTTACTAATAGTGGTCTTTGCTTTTCAGAAACATACTTAATTAACTGATAATAAGATTAAAACTTAATCTTTAAATAGAGCAACACTTTGCCCTGATCATATCTGAAACTTTTTTTTACGCAAGGAGTGGATGTTATTCCCTTGGAATGAGGAATGAGGACAAGGTTGGGCATAAAATATAATGCATCATCATTAGATTATTACTTTATGATCATCCAAGAATATATTGTTTGGAGTACATTTGAATTTGGAACATCAAAAATGTTTCAAGTGTTCTATGATTCTCCGTGGCACTCAGTGGCATATCTCCAACCACCTTCCTGATAAAATAAATAAATAGTGACAGGAATCAATAAAGTTTTTTTTTTGTTGAAAAAGGAATATTATATATATATATATATATATATATATATATTATCATTTTCAATTGTTGATGTGGACAAGGAAATGCTTGTTGATGAGCATCTTGCATCTCCTTTGTGGTGGAATGGGCCTT
>JBBMKF010243261.1:0-16752 GCA_037834155.1 Curcuma caesia
CGGCCCACGCGCGGGCAGCGCGCGATCGTGATGATTTTGGATTTTTTTTTTATTTTTTAACTTAGGTATTAATTAAGGTTTAATAATCAACTCCTAGCTATAGTTCGGGATAATTTAAATAGGGCTTTAATAAAATCCATAAAATTAGTTTATTATTTTTAAAAAATATTTTATTTTTTATTTTTAATTATTTAGATTAAATTTTTTATTTTAGTTAATATATTATATATTTTAAAAATATCGAAACTATACCGGCATGGTACGATACGGTACCGAAACTGTATCGTTCCGGTCCGAGATCGAAACTCCGGCACGGCTCGATATTTTAAACCTTGGTTTCATATGTTGGTTTCCTGAGCAAAATATACTCGTGGACCAACAATCTTCTGTGCTAAAAGGAAAAGAACTTTTAGCCCATCAAATGAAAAAGAAAATGATCAAACTGATCTTGCATTGAAACCCTACATAACTTTATCATAAGCAGGATAAAAGTAATATATTTTTTCCATTTTACTATGAAGCCACCAACTACTGCAGGCAATCCCACCCCTTTTGTCCTCCCTCCTCTTTGAAGAACAAGAAGTGAATTCTCAAATCAGATCTGAATTTTTGAAGAGCAACTTTAACAAATCACAAAAGGTTCCATTCACATGGAAAAGCCATTCATATAATAATAAGAACTACAGAAATGAAGTTGAAGAACTTAATTTAAGAGCATGACCAACTAAAACTTTAGGCATATGAAGGAATCAACATCAACCCGTGTCAGTCTAAACAATAAAGCTTAAACATGATAAAGATAGATATTTAGAAAGGCACTCAAAGTATAACATATATTTTAACTAAATTATTCCAGCATTCATATTTCCCTTCAGATGAGTATCCTTCCTTCTCATTTCACTCTACTCTAGAATGGAGTCATTTGACTATCGAGATTTAATCAACATTTAAAGAGCACCATCCATGTAAAATCCTGAAGTAACATACCTCGACAACCTCTCTGTAATGTACAAGAACTATGTGCTCAAAGGCCCTGCAAGCAAACATCTAATAAGAAATATAAAATCACAGTAACATGGCTGAAAAACTAAATCTCAAAATTGTGTTTAAACAATTAAGTGTTTCAAACAATTTGAAGAATATCATGCGCATGTAACTTATTACAATTCAAAAAGCATTTGGCCATATCAGTGCTCTTGACATGCTTGATATGGATAAGTATCATGTATTGTATCATATTATACTTGAAATAATGTTTTATTCATATTTGTCCTGAGTCAATATTAGTTATTGGCATCCAACAATTGATTTAATGTACTCCTTGTGAAATATGGGAGAAAGAGGAGATGGCACTTGAAGAAGACACCACAGTGAGCTCAAGACTGCAGTGGTGGCACAAAGCAAAAATGGAGTGACAACATAGAGGAGTTTAGAATAAAAAGAATATGAGTGAAAGAAAAAGAAACAATAACAGTGAGATCTCAGAGAAAAATTGATATTCCAAAATCCTTGTGAATTTCAATGACTAATTGTTATGCATTGGAATTTAATTAGAAAAAATTAGTACATTAAAGAGTTAACTAGGGTGATTAGCAATATCTATAATGAACTGGTGAATGTTAGGGCTGATTTTGGTATTCAAATTCAATTGGGTTCAAATTGGGGTTAGATTGGTCAAGTGAGGGTTGAGTAGGTGGAGATCAGTTTGAGTGAGCTTTGGGTTTGAATTGGGATCAAATCAAGCCGGATCTGAATGAGTCCTGGTTGAACTAGAGTTAAACCTATTTGTTTTAGTTGAACATTTAAATATTGGGATCTTCCAAACAAAGGTTGGGAGTTTGGATCTGTATAATGACACAATTGGGAGAATTTAAGTTTGTCGCTCCCACTCTTGAAGAGGATTGTCTCACAGCTAGTGTGGTGTGGGACACTTGTGTCCGAAGATGAAAAAAAAATGTTTTAGTAGGTATCAATCTGTCTAAGAAATATCTAGGCATCTAGTGTTCAATTGCTCTAGTAATACAAAAACATGTACAACAAAAAAGCTTTTCACAAAATTAAGTCAGGTAAATCCTGCTCTAGAAGGTACAGGTTGCGTTTATCAACAGAGCACTCCAGCTCTTTGGCAACTTTCATGTTTGTTTGTCTCTTGAGGTAATGATATAAGATTGGTAAGCATTTCTAAAATCCAAGCAGGTACATACAAATAATTCCAAAAGAATAGATTGCCACAGAGAGTTTGCATAAAAATTAGAGAAAGGGAATTTATTCAGCAAATAAACTAGCAAGAAATATTCAGCAGTTAAAGCTTACGGATGAAGCATCCAATAAATCCTCCTTTGGAAACTAGAATTTTGCTCTCCATGAGCATAATAACAGTTTAATACTGTAGAATTTCCAACCTGTTAATGAGGGGACATATGCACATGGTCAACATACTATCTATCACCAAGAATATTAAGCCACAACTTTACAGAGTCAGATAGGAAATAAAAACATGAATTAGCAAAAAAGTGTTAGAACAATAATAGTTTTTCAATAAATAAGCTATTATAGTTATGATTAAATCAGAACTTCCCTTTGAAGTGGCAATTGCAATATTTAGAAAGAACATTGAGAAATTGACTCTGATAATAGAAATATAATTGTTCTTCTTGTTCTGTGCTAACAGTCAACAAAGATAAACAGAGTTGGTGCCAAAATTTTGCAAGATTTGGTAATTATCAATCACATTGAATCGTGTTCTTTTTCCAATATACTGAGGCCCTTACAAGAGATACTTAAATTTACAGTTGGAATCAATCCTTGAATACTCGACTCAATCTTCTGTCTGTTTTTCTATATATAGGCTTGCAGACTTTTAGCCCAATAAATATTTTGTGATCAGCATTTACATTAAAATTTAATAGACCATTTATTGCACTTGTGGAAGGAGGAAATTTTTCTGTTTTTATTGCTATGGAGAACGAGCCACTCACTCACATATTCATCTTGGGTGACACAACAAAGCAGACAAACAAAGATACAATCCTCAGGGTTAAGATGCACAAGAGGAAACTAGAAGTACTTGGTTTTACAGAGTATAGGATACTTCTTAAGCACCTGTGGTGTCAATACTATCTAATATTCCAATTTCTCTTTATTTTCTGCAGCATAAACTATAAGCCTCAAACAACGAGTAGCAATAACGTGACAGTCCTATATGATTAATCAATACACTTAATGTAAATACTAGTAGTTTAGAGGGATCTATAAAGGCTATTTTCACCTAATATAAGATTAAGTAGTCTACTAGAGAAACCTAGTCAGATAGAATATATAGCCATTAGTACATTTCCTAATGACATATTCAGGCACTATAGTTAAAATTTTCAAGATCTAACATAATCTCAGTATTTATGTCCATGGTTGCAAGATGACTTGTAAACAAGAAAAGCTCCCATAGAGCAAATAAAGCAAAGCAAACCAAAAAAAAAAGGTAACAAAAGGACAGGGTAGTTAAATGGACCAATGGAGTATAATGCCAATGCATGCCTAAACCCAAAAAACAGAAGAGGTCATTCCTTAACTTGTATCTATGGTCAATCAGTCTGCATTGAAGAAACCTTAAAGTGCTGCATGATTAACCATCAACAGAAAATTATTAAAAAAGATAAAGAAAAATATTTTAGCAAGAAAAGCATACAAGCCTCAAGATAGAGTAGGAGAGAAGAAAAGATAACAGCTCTGGAAAAATCATGCAGAATTTAGAAACTTTACCAGGTAAAATGATACAAAAAGATTTTTGCGCATGCAAAATTATTACAACAATTATACAGGGATTAGTCATTCGGGAAAGTTATTAAAAGCAATAAAGTAAATCTTTTAACCAGGCAAAACAGGGAAGAAAAGATAACAGCTCTGAAAAAACCCATGCAGAACCTTGAAGCATTATCTAATAAAATGATACAGATATTTTTCCATACCTTAAGATGCTCATGCCCTTCACGAACTGTCTTTCCATTTGTCTTTTTCCGCCACAAATGCCCATCATTACGAAAATAGCGAAGCACCCTGCGGTTGAAAAGGAATAAAGAACCACCTATCAAGAAAAACAATAAAATAAAATCAGACCAAAGTGACATATAGAAGAATGCAAATCCTAATTAAGCACAATTAATAGTTTTCAATTACTAGGTGGCTTTTGAGGAGGTCTCTCTGTTATCTTAAGTTTCTCATGCTTCTGCAGAATATACAGAACTTCTACAGGCTTCAACCATCGTATGTGGGCTTCTTGGCTCAACTTATTTATATCAAAATCTGCAAACACAAATGAGAAAAATAATATTAAAGTAGTTCATGCATTTCGATATAGAGATTGCTCCGAAAGCATATAAATAGAGAGGAATTTAAGAAATGAAGAGTTAGAAGTATTGAGTTGCACTTTGACCATAACAGTGGCAAAGAAAAACAAAAGAAGAATCAGAAAGTATATCTATAAACAGCATATTTGAAGAGATATGCCTGATCTAGTCCAATTCAGTCAGATATTGGGGCCTACCCAATTTTGGTTTAGGTTGAGGTAGGAATGAATGATGGCACAAATAACCTTGCTGAACAGGAAAACATGTTGAAATCCCAACATGGACGAAGCAATAAAGTGAATTTCCCATATCTGTGGCATGAATCAACCAAGATGCAGGTTGGATCTGAAATTTTCTGACTACCTCCAAGGCAAACTATTTTCCCATTGATGAACTGAGGTCTGGCGGATTGAGATGTGAGGCATTAACATGGTATGAAACAAACTAACTTCCACTCGGAGATGGCATGGTGAGGAGTTGCTTTCTACCGAGCTGTCTGATGTCCATGGAAGCTGAAGTAGGTCCAATACCAAGTTTTAGCCTAAGGTAGAGGTTGAAGTAGGTTTGATGAGCACAACGGGAAGCTTAGAGTTGAGGTGAAATTTTTGAAAAGGTCAATATCTTTAAACTATCTCAGCATTGAGAGTGTATTTGGCTCTGATGACTGTTATTGATACAAACTGTTCAGGAACACATGATATGCCCTTATTAGCACACATGGCTTAGGTTGTTATTGGTCGTTTTTCTTTACTTCTTGGATACCCTTCCCTTCATTGGAGATGGGCCAATACTTATTGGCAGTAGTTATCACACATACAACTCATCATTATGATCAAGCCATGTTAGCCCCAAGTATCTGGAGTTAGCTACATGGATCTTATCCCCTATTAAATATTAGTTATGTTTGGATCAATTAATTTTTTCTAATTTGTTTAACTAAAGTATTCCTTTATATTCCACCACCCCTCAGACCTTCAACTCTAAATAATTCAACTTGATTGACTGTAATATATGTTAGTCAACTTTGAACGTTTTCATACCATCTTAATTTATTTTGTTTCACTCTATCCCCTATACTGAAGTTAGACCACCTACTTTCTCCTTTAATAATAGTATGTAATTTTAAATCTTTCTAGTAATTTCTCAGATGTATCTTATTCTCATCTCTACTATATTTGATTTTTTTTTTCAAGTATTATTTTCTAATTGTCCAACGCACCAATTCATAAAAGAGACTTCTTTAACCCGAAAAAATGGAATTGTTTAGAAGATCACCGCATAAAAAAAACATACTTTTCTTCCATACTTATTCACGGGGACCAAGTACAGGCATCAGAAAAATTGTCGTACAAAAGAGAACAAACTAAAGAAGGCAAGTACAAGAAAGTGGAGCCGATCGAAACCCAGAGTCGAACATACCTTGCTGCATCGCATCGAACCTCCGAGCAGAAACTCCAGCACAAAGCGGATCACGGAAGCTCAACAGTCAACTCCTAGAGAAGATATCGATTCCGGAAGAGGGAAGGACAACAGGACAACAACGGACTCCGCGTCCAGACTTTCCAGTTACGACTGGCGACAAAGTGACAAAAAGAACCGCCCAAGTACATAAACGTTTAGCGCGTGGAGTTGAAGGAGAAAGGGTAAAAGGGGGTGATGCGGGAAGTCAAGGGAGGCTAAGTGTGTGGTCAAGATCACAGCCACAGCGGCAGATCCTCTTGTCTCGGCAGAGAAGATTTCCCTCTTGGCGGATCCTCTCGTCTCGGCGGAGGAGACTCCCCTCTCGGCGGAGCCTCTTGTCTCAGCATAGGAGACTCCCTTTTCGGCAGAAGAGATTCTCTTCTCGGTGGATCCTCTCGTCTCGGCATAGGAGACTCCCTCTCGGCAAAAGAGACTCCCCTCTCGGCGGAGCCTCTCGTCTCGGCAGAAGAGACTTCCCCCGTCTCGGCAGAAGAGACTCCCCCCTCGGCGGAGCCTCTCGTCTCAGCAGAAGAGACTCCCCCCTCAGCGGAGCTTCTCGTCTCGGCAGAGGAGACTCCTCTCTCGATGGAGCCTCTCGTCTCGGCAGAAAAGGCTCCCCTCTCGGCGGATCCTCTCATCTCGCTGGGGAAGATCCCTCATCTCTGCCTATCCTCGCATCCCGGTCTAGGGTCGGCATCTGAGGCCTCCTCCTTTAGAGAGATTCACCCCTTCTCCGTCACTTTCACTTTTAAACGCAGCCACTCCACCTCTATCCAAGTAGGTTTTAACCCTAACCTCGATCTTCTGACACCCATCACCGTCGCCCTCGCCGGAAGGGCGCAGGGCCAGTATGCCGCCCAGACACAATCACTTTCGGCGTCGGTCCTAGTCGCCCCCCATCCGCATTAATGGCGACTCTTATCGCATTAATGGCGCTTCTCGTCCCTATACATGTCGTGCTCTTCTAACCTCGTGGTTCGTACGCATTATCATGAGGCGGGCATGGAAGATCAGACTCACCTTCCCCTACGAGTCCCCCTACATATGTAGCTTAGGATAGGGGGACAAAGAGAAGGTTCTTCTGGTGATAAGGTGCGTACCCGAGGCACGTAGGAGCTGCCTTCCTGTACGGAGTTCAAAGGTCGGTTATAAAAGGAGTAACTCATAACCATGCAAGGGGAGGTAGGAAGAGAACTTTGTTTGACTCCTTTTCCTTGGACTTCCCTGAGACTAAACCCTAACTTGAACGTCGGAGTGGCTCATCGGGATCCCTCGGGCGCCAGTCTAACCTCCTTTGCTCAGTGTGTTGCAGGATCCCTTCGGAGAGAAAGGCGTCCTAAGACCCCCAGTTTGATTCCTACTAGCGATCCTCCCTGTTAGATAGTCCGTTGACTGGTGGCTTGACCGACTATGAGATTTGGCCGGAACAGGGGGAAGCTGCAAAGAAACGACGGAGGCGAGCTCAACGACCACCGATCGCTTGCCGTCGTCATGGCGTCCGCAAAAAGTGACACTCGCCGCTAGTCCGCTAGTCCGTGGCGTTTGGGGTGGAAATTTTTTTTTCCATTTTTTTTTTTATTTTTTTATTTTTTGATATAGTTTTTAAAAAATAAAAACTATTTTTAATCGTAATTTTTATTCTCTATAAAAAATTATATCAAAAAATAAAAAAATAGATATACTCACAGAATATGTAGAGTAATAAAACTCTCACTTTAAGTTAATTAAAATTATTTTTAAATCGTTTGTTTGTTGTAGCTACTTAACTAGCTAGCTGTTATATAATTATACTTAAATCTTAAAATTTTAATTCCTAAACTTTATTATATTAAAATATTTTTAAAATAGATATAAGTATTAGAAATAAAAGAAGTTATAATAATATTGGAAGTAAAAATATTAAAAAGATAAAACATACATCCATTTGATGATTTTTATAAAAAAGTGTGAAATTCGATTAAATATTTAAAAATCAAATTTTAAAATATTCATCTCTATTAAAATTTAAATTCTAATTCTTTTATTTATTCTCCTAACTACTTTCCCATTGCATTTTACCTATCGAGGCTTTGCAATATCTTTTACAAGTACGAGCCATGTTGTGAAATAGTGCCTTCAACGTTTAAAGGTTGGTAAAATAAAAATAAAAAGGACGACACTCCTTTTTTATTATTTTTTTTCAAAAAATCTTTATTTCTTGAATCTGGTTCCCGCCAAGACCAGCCCTGGACGCGCAACCTCTTCTCAACACCACACTTGGATGAAGATGGACGATGAGAAAGCCGGGAAGGCGCTTGAACCTGCAACCACAGTGATCGTGAAGAGGAAGGCCTGGGTGCCCAGCGTGACCACTCCGATGTTTAAATTAGTCTCTGAGGAAGAAGGAAGCGAAAATGGGAAGGGAGTTGAGAATGTGAGAATGCATGCCTCCTTCCGTAGAGAGATTGACCTTATATACTGGTGATACCTATCGTACTACGGCGTGGATGAGGCAGGAGCATAATCGCCGGTAGGGGGGTGTCAAAAGGTATAGACTATTTACGATGCATGTCCTATCGCCGTTGTGTAAGCATGTACGTTAGTCAGAGTATCATCATGACGAGTGGGGGGGTGTCAGAGAGACATCCCCGTACCGTATGGCAAAGGAGTGGTCTGAAGTGGAGAAGGACAAAGTAGAATAGAGGAGCCGGCTGGGGTAAAATCGGAGGGGGCTGACTCAATTCGGGCGGGAGAGTTTACTTCAGGTATTCGGGCCTCCCCTTCCGACTCGGCTTTCGGCTTGGCTTGGCCACTTCGGCCAGGGCATCTTCGAGGATTCGGCTCGGATGTAGGCTAAAGGCTGATTCGGCTTACCCTGAAGGATCTGCCTCGTGAGGAGGCGCTTGACCGTTCTGAAGAATCTACTCCGAGGATCCGTACTTAGATTGTGACAGGATCCCACCCGGCTCTCTCAATTCGGCTCGGGTGCTTGCAGGCGTTGGGCTCAATTCGGGGCTTGATGGCCTTCGACTCGGTTCGGGCGCCCTGCATGGATAGACTGGGATTCACTCCCTACTCCCTACGACCATAATAAATCTCAACTACAACAATATTTTTCTCTCATAAAATAAAAAATTTAGAATGTTGATTGTTGAGTATCAGAGTATGGAATCATACATGTGCACTTTTAGATTTACTTTAGTAATGAAAAATTTTTATGAAACCAAATCAATCATATTCAAGATTAATCAAATCTTGTAAAAAGTAGATAGATAGATTATGTATATATATATTTGTATTCTAATATTTAGATAAATAATTAGAATATCCATTTTACTTATTCTATATTTATATAGTAACTATTACTATAGGTAATATATATAATTAATATAATGATGAAAATACAAGTATTATGTATTATTTTTGGATTATTTTGGGTTAATAGATTAATATTGAATAATTTATAGATATTTTCTTAAATTTATTATATCTTTATTCTAAATTTAGTGTAACATTAATAATTAATATTAAAATATAATATCCATCAACTTTTCATCCATCCACACATTTTCCTACGTCTAACACCCATTAATTTTCATTCAACTATATATATCAATCTTAATACTATATTTCTTTGGATCATAAATACATTGTATTTTTAAGTTCCTGACTATATATCGTAGAATTTTTAATTCAAATTTTATTGTGAATTATAAGTTTTATATTAGATTTTTAAAAAAAATACATGTAGTAAATTTAAATAAATGTCCAAAAGAATACTATACCACTATATTAACGAGAAATAATATACAGTATGAAAAAGTCCAACATGAAATTAATATGACACATTGCATGGCTATGAGTCCCACTGCATGGATGTGGAACCTATTGCATGCAGTTGAGTGTGTCATGTTATGGGACCGCTAAGGTGGCGGATCCACCTTTTTGCAGAAGAGTATGTCATGTTAATTTCATATTGAATTTTTTCATGCTGCATATCATTGCTCTATATTAACTCCTTTCCTTTCAAAAAGAAATATAAAAATAATTATGTTCCAGTTATCGCCGAGTTACTTTTTTTTTTCTTTTGCATTTACCGGATTAAATATATTTTCCTTGTAATTTTTAATTCGGTAATTTATCGAAATAGGTATTTATCTTTTTGCTAATATCTGAAATCATACATCACACTTTTATATTTGTCAAATTATATATATTTTTAAAAAGTACTCCTTTTATACACGTGCTTACCTGACCCTAACCATCCAACCATCGGAGCACATTTAAAATTTTAAAAAATAAATTACATTTTATTTTATAGAGTTTTGAAAGAATTATTCCTCTCTCTTAAAAAATATGAAACCTCACAATGGACTAAATATAAAATAAAATCAAAATTAACGAACATGATTACACTTAAGAGGAAAATACCAAAACATATTAATCATGCTTTGAATTGAATTTGGCAAACTTATGCTAAAAAATTTACGAAATATATATATGTGCTATTTATGAGTGAATATAATAAATTTAAATCTATCATTAATTTTATAATAAAATTATATAAGATTGGATTTTCTTTAAACTCATAATAGAATAATGACTTTTGATTAAAATTCATTAATAACCCTTAATCACATTTGAATCAATCCAAATTAGAACCAACTTACGTCGCTTTTTGAATCTCACCTTGCGCTCCAACCTTGGTTTCACACTCTAAATAGGTTATCATGAATTTCTAAAATTTATATAACTTTAAATAAATTTGGCACAAATTCATTGTTAAACTCTTAAATATATAATATTCACTCAACAATAACACCAATATGTTTCTAAGACTCTTCTTATTATAATCATGTCTAAAATTTTAAAAGTTGAATATAATAAATCTAAGTGATTTTATAATAAAATTATATAAAATTAAATTAAAAAAAAACTTACAATAGACTAAATAGAATTACATTTAAGAGAGTCTCAAAAATCAATGGTCTTGATTTGAATCGAATCTAATAAGCTTAAGGTCATCAATGACTTTTGGTTAAAACTCACTAATAATATTAGCCACATCCGAATCAATCCAAATTAAGACTAATGCACTTCTAGAAACTTCTTGAGTTTCATCGTGCCCTTTAACCTTGGTTTCATACTCTAAATAAGCTGTAGTGAAATTTAAACAACTGTGACTAAATTTGACACAAAGTCATTGTTAGACTTAAACATATAATATTCACTTAACAACAACATTAATGTATTTCTGTGACTCTCCTAACTTTAACCATATCTAAAATTTTAAAAGCCGAATATAATAAATCTAAGTCCATAAGTGACTTTATAATAAAATTATATAAAATTGAATTTAAAAAATTTACACTAGATTAAATAGGGTGTGAAATAAAGGTTTTAGAGCATAGTTACATTTAAGATAGTCTCAAGAATACAATGGTCTTGATTTGAATTGAATCTAATAAATCTAAGATCATCAATTGACTTTTGACTAAAACTCATTAATAATCTTAGTCACATTTGAATCAATCCAAATTAGGACCAATGCACTCTCATTAACTTCTGAATATACATAAGCTACATTTCAAATTTATAAAAGTAAATCAAAAAGAAACTCGTCTATCTCCAGGCGAAGCTTAGACACTTCAATTATTAGCATTCAATTATTAGCATCAAACCTCACAAAGTGTAAATGGTATGAAGGTTGTCCCGGAGCATTGTTGAGTTGATTACAACAGGACAGATTTACTGAAGTGGACAAGAGTCGAATCTCGGCGAAGCCGAGGCAATGCCCTCTTCCGTCGTGGCCAACTACAGTTTCTCGATTTATCTCCTCATAGATGGTCATAAAATAATCGACTGTGTGGGACTACTGCAGTGGCAGATTCCACTAAAATAAATGGTATGAAGGTTAGAATTACAGATTTAGATCTAGCATGCCAATTCCAGGGGCGTTGGGTATTCCATGTTGCCTTGCATTTTTTTTTTTTAATTTTCAGAATCGCATGAGAATTGTCAAACAACAATATTTTTGTAACACAAAACGTTACATTCTAGTTTGGACCTTTTTATCTAACACAATACTATGCACATACAGATTCAGACCACAATTTAGGCACTATATTGGCACAAATATAACACAACTAAGTTCTTGCTTCACCAAACGGACGGCAAGTGGTGATTCTCATTTCTCTTCAACAGCAAACAAATGTTCAAAAATTCCATTTTTGAGACATATGACCAGCAGTTTGATGCAGCTTCCTCCGGTTCACCGAATTGTTCTGCTTCTTCATGCTTGATGACACGGTCGGGCTGTAAAAATCATGGTTCCTCTGCACTGACACTGATGTTTGCGAATGCTTCTTCCTTGCAGGTTGCAAGGTTTGCTGCTTCTGCAAGGTTGCTTTGGATGCCAATGACATTGATGACCATCTGCTGTAGTTGACACAGCTTCTGCTCCTGCCCACTAGTTGTAGCTTAGTTTCTTTAGTACTTGGGATGTTTCTGCTCTCCATTGTCTCCGCTGAGTACATGGTTTGCTTCTCGCTACTACACCGATCCCACTCATTCAGTAATTCCGGTGATGAAGAGGAGTGCACCTCACTGCAGTGATCTTGCCAAGTACCGACTGGTGGGAGCTTATATTCTGGTTTAGCATTTGCTTGCGATGTATTGCACGGCGAAAGGTCATCAATAGGCCCTTTTACAGTGTTTTCATCAGTTAACTTTTTAAGAGGAAGAGGCAAAAGGATGGATTTTGTGCCCTTCGGAGGGAAGTTGATGTCCAAGAGCTGCACTGGACCTGGTTCCTTCTTTTGAATTGGTCCAGGAATTAGTTTTGGTGATTCAAAAATCTCTGGAGTTGGAATCCCCTGGTCATGGATGCAATCTAAATCAACACCTGGCTCTTTGCCGGGGCAAAATATAACATTGGAGTTTGATGAGCAGCTTGGTCCAAGTTCATGTCTAGGGTCTACAGGTGGGGAGGATGAGATATCATCGTTCACCTCCTCAGACACTTTGAAGACAGGCCGTGTCGTCAGTCCCGTAGATGACAATTGAATTATAGACAACTTGGGCTTGCTAACCTCATCCAAGCTCCCCTCCCAATGCTGATATAACCAATCACATATGACTGAAATGGGAATCCCAAATTGGGTGGAAGTATCCTTCTTCGATGACATAGCTGTCGAAGATGTAGGTGGTCTTCCAGTGGGAGATGATGCAAGTTTCATAGGATCACATATCATGAAAGCTAAATTACCTTGAACATCAAAACCAGCAGATCCAGGATACCATGGCACACCATCTATTGACAACTTTATGAGGTTATCTGTGGCTACAACTATTTTTGCTTCACCTATCTTGAGCTCCTTTTTCGCTGTGTGCCCTAATAGATAAACTAAATTGCCCAAATCCAGATTTGGGTGGCAGCAGGTCTTCAAGTGATTAGGTTTTTGCACCTGCGAGGTCGAATCATCATCCAGTATATCAAGTCCCACTATAGTTAGATCGAGAATGGAACTTGTTATGAAAAATCTGGAAAAGAATAGAGAAACATGAGATGATACAATTAAGATAAATGAGGCATTCAATTAGAAAGTAGAAGATCATCAAGGTTGATTATCCATGAATTGCATAAATCAATAGTTCAATTGTAATAAAGTTTGACGTCAATAATGCAATTCCCATAACAAGACATTGTTGTAACCATATGCCACATTTCTTTCATGTCTCATCCATGAATTGTCATTATCATTTATCAAGATGGTAGTTGAGCTCCATCATATAGGTACAAAAACTTTGGCCCTACCAAAGAAGGGAACAGTCTTGCCATTGAATTGCCAGCTCAACTACTAATGACACAGTTATAGATTGTTAATCCTATCAGAGCCTGTAACATTTCTAACTGGTCTGCCTGCAGCATCGTGTCAGATCAAGTGACATGATCCGTAGTACAAACAACTTGCACGGCACGGTTTACTTGGAAACAATGTTAGGAGGTTGTGATGAAAATTTGAAAAAGAACATATTGAAATGATGAATAAATCTATAGTTGCATCGTAAAACCGCCAATGCTAGGCCCAAGCCTGAATGAAAAAGGTTGAGGGTTGTGTTAAGTTGCCCGCCAACGTCAAACACAGGCAGTGTTCTACGAATGCATTGATTGTCATACACAAAGGGGTTAGAATTGGTCATATTTAGACAGCTAAAATGGATTAGTCATTAAACCTGTATACAACCCATTTATTTCTGATTCACATCTAAATTTACAACATTCTAAATCAAATTGTGTTGTGTAAATAGGTTGTGTCATCTTTTCTCACCCTAAATGTTCTGATCAAACAAGATTTCTTGGCGTGTAGATCAAAATTGATAGATTGGAATAAACAATGAAATCATACGATACTCATACTAACAACTTATGCTACTCTGAGTAGTATTGAATATCTCCAGTTGACACTTTTAATGTTCTTATGGGTCCACATACACAGCCAATCTTCTTTTAGAATATGCTGTCGAAGTCAAAATGTCAAATTTAATTTTCTATTGTGCTGCTGGTCTAACAAAAAGGAAGCATATGCCAGACATTCTGCCTAAGAGGATGCATATCTAACAAACAAAAACGTTTATGACAGCTCCAAGAATGCTAATCCTCCAAAAGTTCTTACATTGTAAAACATTCTGGATGACACCATTAGAAAACTCGATCAGGGAATGCAACTAAGGCCTACTAGTTTAGTTACTGAGAAACTAACTATGTTCTTATCACTGTACACAGCATCAGATCTGGGCCAAACAGTAGTCTCCAGTGGCACAATTACCCACTTCCACATTTAGCTACCAGTGAATCACCACGCTTCCAAATTCCCAATCCAAATCCCTAAATTATTGAGATGATATCTCGCAACGAGTGTAAAATAAGAATTTAGTGAAGTAACTGACCTCTGAGGGACGAGGCAGGCAGCAAGGCAACCATGACAGAGTCGGATCTCGGCCGCCTCAGCTACCGCTGCAGAAGGTAGATGGGCATGCGTTGTGAGGAGGAGGTGCCGGTGGATGAGGAAACCAGTGCCTGCGCCGCTGCTCCCACCTCGGTCAACGGAGATAGAGGCCAGTGAGAGACCTTTGGACGCGAATATGCTATCTTTCACCCTCTCCGACCTCCCCCCGCCGGAGCAGAAGCACCACCTCGAACCCTCCCCCCAAACTCCCATCTCGCTCTCTAGCCTCTCCCTCCAATTCGATACAAGAACCCAACGTAGAGTCACAGAAAGCTTTTACGGGATCTGGTGGTTGCCGGTGGCCGTGCTGGAAGATCGGAGCGCCGGTCGCCACGATACGGCACGGATCTGGCCAGTGACGGAGCCTCTCTCTACGCCGCCTCCTCCTCTCTCTCTCACTCTCCCTCTCCCTCTCTCTTCTTGAGAACTAATCAGCAAGAGGAAAAGGTTCGAATTTCACTCTGCACAGAATACTTTATAGGTCGCTTGATTCATTAAGGAAGGCCAAGTCCGGCGCATTAATTATTATAAGTGAAATCCGCCACCTAATAATTCTATACGATTGATTTCAATCCCGGGGCAATGATGTAACGGTAGAATATCCGAATTGTAATTCAGGTATCCGCAGTTCGATTCTCAGTTACAGCATATTTGCAAGAATTTTCTTCCAAATAAGAAACGCAATCAAAAGATGTTGGGCCACCCTCAGGGATTGAGTCCATGAGACTGATTGAGATTTATCATTTTTTTATACGATTGATTTCACAATTATCTATGAAGGAGGATATTATCTCGGCTTCATCGAAATTTATCTATGAAGGAGGATATTATCTCGGCTTCATCGAAATTTGAATCCTTATCTTCTTCTGCAACTCTACTCCATCGTAACCAACTCAATTATATTTCAACGGCTGATCAAAACTATTCTTTATTATAATAATTTTGCTTAAAATTACTTCACATTATAGCATTCTACTTTAAAACTCGTATAAAAATATTGAAATAATAAGAGTGTCTTTAACATGAAAATAGTGATAGTTTTTTTAAAATGAGGTGTCTTTTTAGGATAATGAAAATAAAAAGGTAAAGATTAAAATGACACTCTTTATTTTTTAAATGATGAATATGACATCTCACTTTTTGTTCTTTTTTAATCAAAAGAACATCTATCCTCATGTATAATTACTTAATTATCATTTACTTAATTATTTTTATTATTATTTCTCTTTTATATTTTTCAGCTAAATCTTCAATCGAAAGTGTATTATAATAGTTATGAAATCGTAATTATCTAATTATGAATGTTAGATAAGCATTGAGATATCATAATTTTCTCAGGATCAACCATGAGATGTATATAATATATCAAATTAAAGCTCGTTTAGAGATCTACATTTGTTATCAGGTATAACCCATAATGATCTAGTCCTAGATCCAAAAAAATATCATTTAAAGGTTTTTTTGAAGATTCTGAGAATTTTAATTTTCTTTATTTAAAGTTATTTTTCATATTGTAGCAACTACAGTTTTATAGTTGTTGTAACTATTGTAGTTATAATAATTATAAAATCATAGCTACTACAACAGTGTAATAACTACAATTTTATAGTTACTATAACACGCTCAATCAATTCTAAATTTAGATAGGAGATATAGATGAGAATAATAATAAAAATAATATTGAAGGATAATTATATTATTTTACACGAAAATAAGACGTACTCTTTTATAAAAAATTAAAATGGAGCATGATTCAAAACAAACAAACAAAAAAAAGCACCTCGTTGATTTTTGCCCAAAATGAAAAAGGACCATTTTCATTTTTGTCAAACAAAATTAGTGTTAAAATTTTTAGCCAATCTGACATTTCTTATAAAAGCTGAACAGGAATTACCTTGAAGCATAAATTGGTCCTACAATGACATATTAGTTTCTCTTATTAATTTTTAAAAAATAATTTT